>MNCI01019003.1:440972-486741 GCA_015680685.1 Gnetum montanum | reverse complement strand
TTTCAGCAGATGGCATGTGGTTCTTTCTATCTTCTTTTATTTCAGCAGATGGCATGTGGTTCTTTTATCTTCTTTTATTTCAGCAAATGGCAAGTGGTGGTGGTGGATTTATATTTATGCAGTTGGCAGTTCACAGGGCATTGGTGATGTTTGATCGCAGCTACACATGATTCTTGCGGAAACATAACCATGCATCCTGTCGATGGATCTTCTCTTCATCTTCTTTTATTTCAGAAAATGGCATGTGCTGGTGGTGGATTTATATTTATGCAGTTGGCGGTTCGCAGGGTTTTGGTGATGTTTGATCGCAACTACACATGATTTTTGCAGCAACATAACCATGCATCTTGTCGATGGATCTTCTCTTCATCTTCTTTTATTTCAGAAAATGGCATGTGCTGGTGGTGGATTTATATTTATGCAGTTGGCGGTTTGCAGGGTTTTGGTGATGTTTGATCGCAACTACACATGATTTTTGCAGCAACATAACCATGCATCTTGTCGATGGATCTTCTCTTCATCTTCTTTTATTTTAGAAAATGGCATGTGGTGGTGGTGGATTTATATTTATGCAGTTGGCGGTTCACAGGGCATTGGTGATGTTTGATTGCAGCTACACATGATTCTTGCGGCAACACAACCATGCATCCTGTCGATGGTTCCTGTTTCTCTCTCCTTTAGTTTTTCTTTTCATGCTTTATTTCTCTCTATGTTTTCTCTCTCTCTCTCTATCACTTAGTCACATGGCTCTCTCTAGCTGAGACTATTCCCGGGTTTCCGTACCCATACGGGAGGCGCCCTAGGCAATAGTCTCCTCAAATGAGTTTTTCGAGTGTTGGCATGACCAAAATTTATGCATCAACAATATGTATATGATCCTAAGGAAGTTTTTATGCATTAAGGTATCTACAAAAGTAAATATTTATTTTTTGGAAAAATTTTAATGTTTTCTTTAAAAAAAATTACATGACATTTGTTAACAATTGTTTATTGTAGTGACACATCATTCTTCCAAAGAGCAAGAAAAGGAAAGAAGAGATTGAAGACTTAAAACTTGTGTCTCAATGAACTTTTCAAAGAAGAAAAAGATATTGCCTTTGTTATTACAAAACAAGAAATGAATTTAAAAGATGTTAAAGACTAAAGAAGAGAAAGTTGCTTTAAAAATTTCACTAGAAGAAAACATTAAGAAGGAATCATTCTCAGTTTAGTTGATAGAAGAAACTCATGAAAAAAAATCAAGAATTAAAACTAAAAACACCTCCTCCAACATCCATTTAAGCCCAAGTAATAACCAAACTCATAAATCAAATTTAGAGAAAGAAAAATAAAGCACAAAATACAAGTAGAAATGCACATGAACAAGAGATAAAGTAATCAATGTCAAGAATAAGGAGCCACAAACAAAATAAGAAGAAGGATCATCAAAGACGTCTATCAAGTTTTGAATATAACTAAAGATTGACTAAATTCCAAGACCAAGCCTAATAACTCTAAGATGCATCCTAAAAGAGGGAGTATTATTTCTAGCATACACTTGGACTCATCATTCTTACTATTAAATTATTTTCCTTAGTTTGGTTTCAATCTTAGGATAATCCATGAGCATCATTTTCCAATGTTTAAAGTGATTAAACATCATATTTACTACAAAAAAACATGTAAATTAGAAAACAAAGCCATGTAATTTTATCTCTGATGAGTGGCAAGGTACCCCTACACTCAACCATATGAATACAAGCATTTTCACACGTGATCCGGTCAAACTCCGTAGACGGACTAGTTGTGGCACCTAGATAGTTAGCCTTAGGTCACACTTCGTTGTCTTCCCACTTGGACTAGTATTAGCTTTGTCATGTATGATTTAGTCCAGAGTGAGGTGTATGATGGGTTTCTAATCTAATGCTACTCCTAAAGGCAATGGAAAGTAATATTAACTAAGTTAGGAGAAAAGGGTGAGAGAATCTAATCTAGCCTAAGTGCGATGAGCATTCGTTCCTTGATTATCTATACACATCTTGGATTTTGTGCATGACTACCACTAGGATTACCAAGTGTAGATCCTAGGTATGATACTGGGTTACCAAGTAGTCACACTTAAATGCTCGTAATTAAGTCGTACTCATTCCGTGTTTTAACATGAGTTTAAGGGTGAGAGAGACTTATTAGGAAAGTAGTAAATAACAATTAAATAAATAAATAAACAAAGTGAATGCTGCAATGATGAAGTAATCTCGATCTTTATTGCTGGTCATGTGCATGTTCAATACATCACACTTAAAGGATGTCGTACTATCGCATTCACCACACTGCAGGCATACACTATAAAATATTCTAACTTTGGAGGGATAAAACTGCCAGATTCTAGCTACAGTCTAAATCTAAAAACTTAGAAACAAGGGAGAGCCGCCTCTTATTTATAGGATTGGTGGCAGGCTGTGATATCGCGTCTGGGCATGAGATATTGTGTATGCAATATCGTGGTTGCCCCAAATGATGTCTCATCATGCCTCCACAACTGAATAAAAACTCATCCTCAAGTTACAATGATTACACAGTGGATAGGTATGGGATTATTAGATGGAAAAAATGGGATGATTCCGCAGTGTGGGAAGAAAAATAAATAAATACACAACACATGGAATATGCTACAACTACAAAAAATTTGGAACTCATGTAGTTCATGGTGGCGGTGGCTCCTCCATTGGTGCCTTCCCTTTGTCTTGTGCTCCAAGATTTAAGGCTTGATGGTGTTGAGGTATGGCCTGGAGCTTCTCCTCTTCAGTCTGAGGGTCTTGTGCTATCCATGCTAATGTTCCAATGTTTGATGGAGTTGGCACCTCCCACAGACAGTGTAGTTGCGGAAACATTTGGTTGGCCTTGACATACCAAGCTGCGAACACCCGTCGTTCCCCCACATAGGCTCTGTCTTTATCCTTGTACTCATAAAAGTATGCTAGCCATTGAGCCAAGTCTGTTGTGACATCTTTCTGTCCCTAGTAGCTAGCTTTTACCACCTCAAGTTCAGAATTTGCAACATCGAGTTTCTCCACTAGCTTCTTGTGCTCTAAAAATTCTACTTCGTATTTGATGTGGGTGGTTGCTACCTACTGCTCGAACTCTATCCTCGGGTGCCCTATTGTTAACATGGAAAGGTTGGCATATCTCAAGTTTACCAACTCCATGTATTTTATCAAATCATAAATCTGCAGGTCCCGACTCTTAACTTCCACTTGGTGGGTGAAGGCATATGTGTCCAATACAGCCCGCCAATCAATGTGTTGAGCACTGATAGTGTTGATTTGGGCCTTGGCCATATGGATATCCTTTTCAAGGACCTATTTATACATCCCCACCTGATCGCAGAAATGCTCCTTTAGCTTCTCATGTTGTTTAGCCTCGTTCTGCCACGCGCTTATCTCTATCACTGACTTTTGATGAATGGCGCGTACCTCCTCCATCTATAGGGTTCAATTTTCTCTAACTAAACGGCTTACATCTCAGTTGACCCAGATGAATTGTTCTCATAATTGATGAAAGTGTTCATTGAGAACATTCTTTTGCTTTTCTACAGTGGTCAACCGAAGGTTGTTTGCAACCAGCTACTTGTTTTCTTCTTGTAAGGCTCTGAGTGCCTTAATATGCGCATGAGTTTGCGCCTATGCTGCGGAGGCATCCCAAACAACCTTCTCTTTCTCATCAGCCACCCTTTTATTCTCCACTATTAATTTGGTTAGTTGCTCCGTTCCAAAATTTTCTAGCTGGTCTATGGGAAAAAATTGTAGAGGGTCTTGCTGTGCTCCTTGTAAGGCCATGATCTGCTCTTGTAGTTTCTGCACTTCAGCTTTAGGATGCTCGGTCGTCACTTCTGATAAGACCAGCTTCCCCTTTGTGGAAATGAGATCTAATTGAATTGCTGTAACATCCTAAGGAATGTCAAATAGGGACGTCATTACTTTCCTTGTTTGAAGTAATCGATCAAGTACATCCTCATGTTCCACAGGAGTCATTGAGCTTCCAGCCAAAGTTTGAGCANTTTGTGCGATCCAACAAAATTGTAGGCTAAATGGCATCATCGATGAGATGGAAGAGGTTTGCATCATCACGACTTCCCCAATTGATCATTTCAGGGATGACCCTAAGATGGCTTATCGACGGTTTGTAGTCTTGCAGTGGTGGCGGCTGATCATGGCCTGTGTTAGGCCCTACTTCTTGTTGTTGGCTAGGACTCATGGTTGGAGGTTGACTAGGTCTAGCCATATGTTCTTCTTCTTGTTCTGGTCCCAGCTCTTCACCAGTGCTTTTTCTTGGAGCTAGCGCCTTTAGCAATTCAGCATATGAAGCAGTTTGGGCTTTTTGGAGGACATCATTGATGTATCCCCGAATACCAGCATGTTGGCAAACCTTTCTGATAAGACAAGGAAAAGGCAATGCTATCTTCCCTATCTTTCGTTCTTCGAACTGCCTCAGGATCTTCATCAAATATAGATGGGGTAGGTTAGCGTTAACCTTTCCCATCAACACTACACATCCTCTAGTTGCATACGTCGATATTCTTTTTAGCCCCTTTGTGGGGAAGAGGTGATATGTTCCAATTTTGAAGTAAACCGTCTCTTCCGTCATTAACTCACCAAATGTTTTATCTCTGCCATAAGCCTTCTCCAACCAATCCTTTCGCACATTAGGGTCTAAACAGGTGGATAACTGAAAAACCTTAAGCCCTGTATTCAGAAGGTTTAACACTTCTGAAATGGCTTGCGCAAATATGTCAACTATCACACCACAAATATTAACAGTGGTGCCTTGCTCCTTATTGTGCCAAAATTGGTACGTCTCTCCTAGGTACTAGGCACCACTTTTCGAGAGGATAGGCCATAAGGGAGACCCTTTGAGGTGATCCCTAACAGCCTTAAGAGAAAACTCTTCAAATTATTCAAAGTTCAATTCCACAATCACCGTAGCAAATGTGGACTTTTCATGGATAGCTTGAACACAATCTTGAGGCAATATGAGTTGTTGTCCCAGTTTAGGCACAACAGTAGCTCCTCCTTCTGCCTACCTGAACTATCCAATAGAAGGTTCATCTTGATGAATGCTAAATGATTGATCCTCTTATTCTACATGTTGTCTGGTAGGTCTTTTTCTTCCACCTCTCTGAGATTGTTTGCTTCCACCCTGGGTAGGACCTTTCTGTTTTCCACGTTTCGGGGCCATCTACAATCACATGGGTCAATTGTTAGTAAGGTTTTTTTTGAAGTTAATTTATACCTTACTTCTTATCTTAATTAATGATATTATGTTATCATGTGTGATAGTTCCCGAAATTTTGTAATAATGAGTCTTGTGACTTAGGTGGTTTCCATTTTAGTTTCCCGGTATACCTAGGGATTAAATGATTTTTAGGCACAATTATTCCAAGTGTTATAGTTAATTATCCTAGCTGATGTCCTTTGGATGATGATAAATTTCAAAAATGTTAGGCACTTTTCGACAAGTGTCCCTCCCCCACAACTAAGCTGAACACTCCAGGTTCAAGTAGTTTCAAACGGAATGAAAATCGGAGTACCAGCGAGCAAAATATAGTGAAAAAAGCAAGGGTCGCTTAATCGCAAGTCGTAGAGAAAAATTTCAAAAACTCCCTCGTGTGAATGAAAAAATGATGCTAACTGTTGCAGGGGGGTCACCTATTTATAGGTTGCAGCAACGCGATATCGCATACGATACATCGCGTACACGATATCATGTCCCTAGTGACATGAGACACCATGAAAATACCGAATTTTTTAAGGATTTTCTTGAAATTAACATTGGACATTGAGGACATTGGAAATTATTAAGGGGTTCTAGGGTAATTCCATTAACTTGAAAGGCACAATTAATGATGACGGTGTAGATTTTATCAATAAAACCTTGGGTGGTAAGAAAAAGGCTATGTAATGGTACATAGGAACGTTGAAATTCAGAGGGATAATAGTAGGGAAAGAACTTTATGAAAAATAAGTTGAGGGTGAGAAATGGTGTGTGTGAGCTATATCATAAGTGAAGATTACAGAAGATTACATAAGTGGGTCCTCCCCAAAGCAGGTTTCAACCTATAATGACCTTGTGTAACAACACTTAAAGTGTCCATGGGCATTAGAAGGGTTAAATGTAATCCACACTAAGTCTACAAAACACACACATGTAAATATCACTAGAATGAGATGAAAATTATATGCTACATGGGACATGAGCTACAATTACACGAATAGTGAGATGAGACGAACTATAGAAAGGGATCATAGAGATTGGGACATGAGGTAACTGACCTAGGGTACAGTGAATCTTGTGTGAAAAGCATGATTAACATGTTAGTAACCCATCATTCCAAGATCAGGACCAAGTCCATTCCTCTAATCAGTGACATTGCATTGTTTCATCCCATGATGAACAACTATGAGAGCACCATAATAACAAGGCATACGATCATTTGGCATTTTATTCAAGGGAGGAGTGACTTTTTTTTTATGGCACTTTGTTTTTCTTTTTCTTTTTCTCTTTCTTTTTCTTTTTGAATACTAAATCCAGAGAAGTCGCCAACCTTCATGCATGGGTGCATGTCTTTCCAGTGGAACCCCCTAGAATAGCATTGGATTTTTGAGTGCCCGTTTGATTACTCTTACTCCCATTTTTTGTTAGATCTACAAGGATCTTAGTACAACTACGTTGCATGATAACTCTCATAGACGTCACCAAAGAGAATCCACAAGTCCCCTTGATGTCACACCCTAATCATTCCCTCTTGGTCCATCCTTCTTCATTCAGGGTACAATGAACACAAAATTAATTTTAAGCTTTTTTAAAAAATGTCAAGAATATCACTATACCCTCAAATAGACTCGCTTATTGGTAGAATGGATGAGTGGGTGTAATGGGCTCACTATTCCAAATAATTGATCACTCATGACTTAATAACATAGAACACACGTCAACCAATGATCCACATGAGTGTTTTATTCATAGACGAGATTACTTACAAAAACATAAAAAGACAAAAACACAAAAAGATAAAAAGATAAAACAAAAATTTGAAAAATGAAAAACTGAAAAACAAAAAGTTTTAAAATTAAAGAAAATAAAAAATGGTTATTAATCCTACTTTTTATTAGAATGGGGGATATCCCCCATAACTAAACGGTTGAGGACAGAAAGGATTAATAAATGAAGGATGAGGATCTTTGCATGTTGGAAGTATTGGAGCTTTGGCCATACTTACCCCATCGGGGTTCACACACTTGATTATAATGAGCATAGTGGAAAAATTTACACGATATAGTTCCCAGATAATGAGTTGACCCACTATGATGTTTGAGACTGTTAGATGGTATGCAAGGATTGGGTTTTCGCTCTCCATTTTTGTGTTCATTAGGCCGTATTGTTGTTGGAGTGTGAGTTCGTGGCCTTGATGAAGTTACATGAGGCATTGGGTTCGAAGGTAAGGGTGCACCATAGTGTTGGACTTGTGTTGAGTTGGAGGATGCAGTGGCCTCGGAATTGTGTTGTCCCTTCTTATGGCCATGTTTAAATAAGGGGTGATTTTGATGTTTCTGAGGTTTCTCATTACTATTAAAAGTAGTAGCACAAGTGATGTTCGTGGGTTGTTACTATGGTGCAGGCACCTTAGGAACAGTTGGTGGCACTGTGGAAGGAGGGAAAGGATGAGAATGTTGAAAGTTAGGAGGAGTATAAGGTGCACAAGGTGGTGGTTGTGTTGGAGGTATGGATTGATAGTATTGAGGAGAATGGTACTGTGGTGAGATAGAGTATGTTGGCCCAGTTGGCGAAATAGGATGTTGAAGAAGATAAGAGTTTGGATTTGGATAATATAAAGGGTGTCTCCAGTCCAAGGGTGGTCTCCCCCATGACTAGGATTGTTGCCACTGTGATCGAACATAGATAGTATCTCTGTATGAACTCTAGATGTAACATGTTTCCCCAATGCTTATGTAAATGTAACAATATTGGGTATTAGCATTTGGGGTGATCATACATGCATATTTTGCATTCATACATATGATTGGTAGTTGAGCTCTTATTTTTCTTATCCCTTATTTCCGATTGTCTAATGTTTTGTCTTGCTTCTTGGGTTGTCAAAACTCTATCTCCAATAATGTTGATAAATTCTCCACACTTTGGATACGTCCATTCCAACATCTTATTTATCTTTGCCTTGATTTCTTCTAATGTTTGTTGTGTTGGCAAAGATGATGTTTCCACCTTGAGATTTTTTGATTTCTCCTTTTTATGATCATGGACCCTTGTTAAATTGAAATTTTGGTCCTGTTGATATTTTTCAGCACTCTCCCATCTAGCCAATTCTCCTTCTTCTTTTGCTACCTACTTAATAAGCTCTTGGATTTGATGGGTTCGTATTTCGTGTAGTTGACCTTGGGCATACATTCCTAAGGTCTCTCTTGTTTCATTTCTAAGCCCATCAATAATATGATACATTAGCCTTTCCTCGAAAAACCCATGGCCTAGGCAATTGTTTAACAGTGCATAATATCATTCCAAGGCCATGTCCAAGGGTTCATGTTGTGCTTGTTTCCATCCTTGGATTTGTTTCCTCAAGGCTAACACTCTTGCATAGGTTTGATATTTTTTGTTAAAGACTTCTATTATTGTTAACCAGTGTTGTATCGAATTTGGTTTTAACAATCTATACCATACTTTTTCTTGGTCAATGAGTGTCATAGGAAAGAGCTTAAGTTTTTTCCACCCATTATCAATGTTGTTCCATGTGCAGGCATAGTAGAAGGCTTGTAAATGTTGATATGGATCTAAGTCATAGCCTTCTGAAATAGTAGGGAAGTTGTTTAAATCGAGCCTGGGTAGACAGCTCTCTTTACGATGCCTTCGTGAGATTTGAACAAAATCCTGTATTTGCTTTAAGCTTGTAGTGGCCAGTAGGTGTTCATCTTCATCTTGTAAGTTATGCCTTCATGCATTGGGATGACGTTGCTTTTTTTCATGTTTATAAGAAACCCCCACTTCAGGTTGTATACTCCAATCTTCATCGTCATATAATTCGTTGGTTCTCCAATGAACTTCCTCACTAAATGTGGAATTATCATAATCTTGTAGGGGAGGCATGGTCATGAAGTTGTGTGTGAATGTATATGTGACTTTTTAATAATTATTTCTTTTTCCTAAGATATATATCGTCAAGTCCTTATACAACAACCTTGTATGATATAACTAATCTAGATAACTAGCACCATCCCTAGCAACGGCGCCTATGATGAGTGGCGAGGTACCCCTACACTCAACCATATGAATACAAGCATTTTCATGCACGATCCAGTCGAACTCCATAGATAGACTAGTTGTGGCACCTAGACAGTTAGCCTTAGGTCGCACTTCACTATTTTCCCACCTAGACTAGTATTAGCTTTATCACCTATGGTTTAGTCTAGAGTGAGGTGTATGATGGGTTTCTAATCTAATGCTACTCTTGAAGAAAATGGAAAGTAATATTAACTATGCTAGGAGAAATGGGTAAGAGAATCTAATCTAGCCTAAGTGCGATGAGCATCTGTTCCTTGATTATCCGTACACATCTTGGACTTTGTGCATAACTACCACTGGGATTACCAAGCGTAGATCCTAGGTACGCTACTGGGTTACCAAGTAGTCACACTTAAATGTTCGTAATCAAGTCGTACTCATTCCGCATTTTAACATGAGTTTAAGGGTGAGAGAGACTAATTAGGAAAGTAGTAAATAACAAATAAATAAACAAAGTGAATGCTACAATGATGAAGTAATCTTGATCTTTATTGTCGATCATGTGCGTGTCGAAGTACGTCACACTTGAATAAAGGATGCCGTACAATTACATTCACCACACTACAGGCATACACTAGAAAATATTCTAACTCTGGAGGGATAAAACTACCAGAGTCTAGCTATAATATAAATCTAAAAACTTAGAAACAAGGGAGAGCTGCCTCTTATTTATGGGACTGGCGGTGGGCTGTGATATCGCATACGCGATATCGTAGTAAACGATGTGATATCATGGTTGCCCCAAATGATGTCTCATCAATCTCTTTCATTAAAAATAAAAGTTCATAAGTCAAATAAAAATGTTATTTAATATTTTCTTAGAACGATTAATGGGCGGATGTAGATTGGTCACTAGCGATTTAATGGAGGCAAAATTAAGGCTAAGAGACAAGCCTTAGTGTGGTGATGTAGACACATTGTTAGTCTCACTTGGATGAAACTTGTCAATTTTGTATTCTCAAAATTACCAGAAGCATCCAAATTGATGCTCATATATTGGATCATGATTAAGAGCACCTTTTCATGTCCATGGAAGCCCAAATCATGACTTATGATGATGGTTTTGAGGGAATTTTTATGGCTCAAGTGGATGTCACAATGTTGAAACCACACTTGTCTAAGTTGTGGAAATGTCAAAAAACGTAGGTATAATACATCTATTTATTATTCATCACTTATTCATTTGTTCATCATTCAACACTCTAACACTTTTCATCATCCATCATCAATTCATTAAATTAACTAACATTCCTAATTCATTAATATAAGAATCTACACATCATTAATCCATTTCAAATTCATTGTTCATTGATGATTAATTTTATACTTTATCTTTAAATAGATTCAACTTCAATTTTGTACTTGGATTCAATAATTTCATCAAGATTTGCAAGTGCCATCAATATTTATTGAATTTTAGAAGTTGAACAATCACATTCAAGCCACAATTTTGTAACAAATTTTAACTATCAAATCAAGTCTAAATTTTTCAAGAAAGTTAATTATTCAAAGAGCTTCATATCAACTACTTACTCACTCCATAAATCTCTTAGATTGTAAAGACATTGCTCTTAAAAATTATCAATTTCTACTTTGGAAGCTAAACATGTTTTTCCAAGAGTCATTTTTCAAGCCAAATTTAAATAATCAAATAAATTTTAATTGGTATGAAATTTTACAAAGTTATAGATTGTAAAATGACCTTTCCACTAAGTCAAATATTAGCTTAAAACTCATTCAAATTGCATAGTTACCATAGTTACAAAATTAGAAAAATTTCAATTTCTCATAGTCAAGTCACCCACATAAATTTGATTGATCATATTGTAAATCCATTTTATAGGATTGATCACATCCTTAAGTTGACTGAACTAAGTTGGAATCTTATGAAACTTTGTTTGAATGGGTTGACTACATTTTTTAGTTTACTTGAATTATCAAAAATTGACAAAAAAAAAATTAAAACTCAAATTCATCAAAACCCAACAAGACTGTGATAATTAATATTGATTTCTATTACATGGCATTGCATCTCATGGTAGAAAAGTTAGGTGTAATAATTTTTTTCTCTCTCACCTAAACAATTATTAGAAAAAATAATCAACTTTGACAAAATGTTAACAATTGCTATGCATTGATCCTCATGTGTCTTAGCAAGCAAGAAGGCTAAGATCACATGTAGATATGGTTCAGTCATTGGTTTGGTAAGAAGGATAAATTCATAGCATAGATATGGAAAATTCTAGTCATCCTAAAAAACCAAGTATTCTTGTGATAATTATCATACCATATTATCCTTACTTGGGAGTGACTACAATGACAGTTCTTTCAAGGACCAAAATACTACACCCTCTGTAAATTTTCCTACTAATCCATGCAACATGTTTTCATTCACCATGCTTATTATTTACAAGCACATGCACATCTTAACTACCTTACTCATTACCCTATCACCATGGCCTCTTTAATTGTATGGTCATGCACATTTAATACCACCATGTACAACATCTTGCTCTATGGGATCTAGAATGATAGAAATGCTATAAATTCTAATGGATCTTCCATGCTTTCCCTAACATGCTTACTCATTAAATGTTTGCCCTATGAATTTAGTGGAGTACCATTATATTTGTAGTGAAACTCAGTAACATGAGTCAATAGCCAATTACACATGAGCTAGTGAATACTTTAGCACTCAAAGCATTATTGGCTTTGGCTTTGGCTCTATTTATGATCAAGAATTGGAATTGTTTCTTTGAAAATTTTTTGATCCCTCATGTTTGATGTTGGGATGGTAGTGGTTTGCACATGACAAAGCAACTTGTTCAAGGCTATCCAAACATAGGTTTAGGTCTTAGTGGCAACTCTCAACATTTACCAACCTTTAGGTAGAAGACATTTTGTTCTTAAAAGGCTCATCAACTAAGAAAGAGATCATCACAAAATGTTTTAGTAACCATGGAAGAATAAATATATATTCTATAAATTTGAAATGTAGAAATTCTAGTGTCATGTTCTCATTCCTAAATGATGCCATTTTATAATCAATATGGTGTCATTTTCTAACCAAGTGATGTAATTCTTATAATAAGACCTTTAATGAAAGGGAATAGTATAATCATGGGCATATCTCTTAAGAAAACCTTTGTGGATTTAACCTGAGATATTGATACATCATAATTAGAGGTTATACTAACTTGGGGTTGCAAAGCTAGTAAAGGCAAGTAACAAGGCCAGATAAAGTAGGAAAAGGAAGGAAAGATATGGACCTTATTATGATAGCAGTGTTAGATTGCCTCGAATGAATAGATATTAAAGGAAGATAGACATGAAGACATTTATTTAATTTCACATTTCCTCATTAATAAAGTTTCTTTTCATTTTCTTCTACATTTTTCCTACTCTATTCTCTACACATAATTTGAATGGAATACATATTTGATGTTTTCCATGACATCTAAGAATAGGATATCACAAATGGCATTTTAGAAAACCATAATCTAGGATGATTTAAAATCAATAATTGATCATAATACAATGACGAACTATAAGCCATGTGATGGGATGTGATATCACATGGGCCGCAATATCGCAGTGTACCACAAAGTCTATAAATAAGAGGCGGCTCTCCCTTGTTTCTCAATCTAGGCCTAGACCGTAGCGAAACTCTGGCAGTTTTACCTCTTTAAAGATAGAATAATTTCCATGTGCCCACAGTAGGAACTCCAAAGTGAACGGATTTTTATTCTAGCAAATATTGTACCTGAACACTAAGTTTGTGTATGACAATAAAAACGAACTTCTTGGATAAACCTTGTAGTGTATGGAATAGGCTAAATAGGATTTTATTTATTGTTATTTACTGTTTATCATTTAATCACTTTATTAGTCATTAAATATCTCTCAACCCTTCTCTCCTAGTTAAGTGCCTCAGTACGACCGCTTCAAGCATGTGTGTTATGCTTGGTGATCCCAGTAATGATTAGCATTTGGTAACCAAGGTTGCATTGGTTCAGGGTGTGAACAATAAGTGGAAATGGATGCTGACACTAGGTTAATTAATGCTTAGTTAGTTAGTTAAAGTTAGTTAATTAGTCTCTTCAACCTTCACCTCGTTAGCATAGAAGACAAAACATAAAAAGACATAAAAATCATATACCTTGGACTTACTTAACCATACATTGTCACAACTATAAGTCTGGGAAGACAACGAATGATTAACCTTAAGTGTTCCATGAGGCGTGTAGAAATTTAGTCTACGGAATTTAACTGGATCGTGCATGTAATGCTCGTATTCATATGGTTGAGTGTTGGGATACCTCGCCACTCATCATAGGCACCGTTGCTGGGGACCAAGTGTTTGTGCACTAAGTAGAACATAGGAAATTATCCACATCATTGGGAGATTAAATGAACCTTAGGATTAATTAATTAAAAAAATTATATAACGGTTAATAGCACACCAAATTAAATCAAGATGTCTTCTTCTCATACAAGCATCTCACCACCTAGGGATCATACAAGAAATAGTTGGCAGTCTAACATGCATAACTGAGATCCACCAGTTCCTCAACAACATCAGGTGGTATATTCATCCTGATGAGTATATACCCGATTTTACTTTTATCCTCCATCAAGACGAACAGCTACGTTGAAGAGATTTGCAAGGTAACATAGCGTTACCTCCAGATCGTGTAGTCCCCAACATGCTCCTCCGTGCCTTGGCAGAGATCGGCATGACACAGCTATATGATAAATACGTTGTAAATGGTTTTGACATAAGGGATTACCATCCCATAGAAGCATAACATTTAAGGGACTTGCGGCAGGAGAGCCACCACACATTGTTGAAGGGAAAAGGGGTCCCGCACGTCCTAAGTGAAATCAAAGATCGTGAACCCATTATAACGAGTTCTCTATCGAACGATGTTCCCCCTCCTAATGATGGTGAGGAGGTGGGGTATCAGAACTTACGCTTCACGATTCATAACCCTGATTTTGATCCTCGTGAATGCCAACTATTCACTGAGGGAACAACAACACATGATAAAGATGGGCACTTAGATCGTCATCACGATCAGGGCTATAGCAGCCGAAGAGAAGGTAAGAAACATCATCAATAGTAATACTAATATTTTGTTAAATCTATATAGACCCAAAGGATTTCTTACAAAAATAAATGTATATAAATTACATTAGTAAAAATAAATCTTGAATATAATAGATGTGTCTAGTGTTCATGTGGCTTGAACATGTCTGCTATATAATTTCATAGAACTAGAATTGAAAGCTTGAATAGGTTATACAAATATTGATTAGTGATTTAACATTTTCTTTTGAAGAAATTTATTCTACAACATTTTAGTAATACATGTTGCACATCTTATGCCTTTTATAGTAAATATATTCCCTAACATTTTCCCCAGGCAATTTTCTTAAGCTAGTGAAGTTACTTGATGTAATAGCGGGACTTGTGAATTTGTTAAACTGATTCAAAAACTTATTTTTGAATTCTTGCCATGTGTTAATAGAGGCGTCAGGAAGCATTAAGAACCATTGGGTTGTTTTATTCCTAAACGTTGTTATGAACACCCTATATGCCACATCATTATGTACAATGTTCTGGATCCCTAGTAAGGTTTCAAAACATTGTATTTGTTGGCAAGCATCATTCGTAAGGGTCGTAGGATTGAAGAACAGATTTATGTTCTGAAGGGATTTTGGTATGTCATGGTAGTTATTAAAGTTAAAAGGATTTCTTACCAAGGGAGCCAGGGGTTGATGTGCTGTCATCCTAGTCCAAGATTTCTTAAGAATTGAACTTGGGAAAAGTGAAGCTTGTTGCCTTTTCAACGCAACAGGTGATTGGGCAATTTAGTTTAGGGATGAGTGATTCTCGTTGTGGAGGCATGTTCATAAAGCAAAAATTATAGAATATAAATGCTAAAATATAACTATAAAATTAAGTAAAAAGAAAAAAAATACTAAAATAAAATTTTTGAAAGAGAACTAAAATCTACTATATATAAATTTTTTTTAAAAAATAAAAGCAGGAAATTATAAAATTTAAAAGGAAAAAAAGTGAAATGCAAAATTTTAGAAAAGTAAATTTAAAACTAAATAATTAGTGAAAACCACCTTACCAAGNAATGCAAAATTTTAGAAAAGTAAATTTAAAACTAAATAATTAGTGAAAACCACCTTACCAAAGTTCGGACTAAGGTAAGGACTGCCAAAATCAGAATTGGGAAAAAAAAGGTTTAAAATTCCAATAATGAAAATGATAAATTTTAGGAAATAGAAAACATTAATTTCTCAAAAAAAAAATAGAAAATAAACAGTTCAGAGATGCGGGTTTTCAATAAAGAGCACAAGAAAAGGAAAATAAAATTGAAGGAAACAACAATTTTGAAACAGGAAGAAAACAAGATTAGGAACAAAAAAAAAAACGGATATTTCAGAAAATGGAAAACAAAGGTTAAAAAAATGACCCTCCTTCTAGTGCCAAAAAGGTGTTGATAAGTAAATTTTGGACACACTAACACATAAAACTTACATATGGGTACAAAAACCTGAAAAATTTAAGGTTCTCTTTGGATTATAACATATAAAAAAACATTGTAAAATACCCAAAATTAAAATTAAACATTTCTGCAATTTTTCTTTCTGTGAAAAGTAAACAATACAAAAGAAAAATTGTAATTAAATTAAAATTTATCTCGTCTCACGCTCGCTTGACCACCCTCATTAGCTGCAACTATGAGGGGCTGTCGTCAGTTGTTGCTGCGTGTTGCTTACCTAGGTGCTCTAGGATCTGATGATTTGAGAGTTGTAGTCCAAGATCTCCCTGCCCCGTGTCACCTTTGGCCACCTGCCTTGAGACTGAATCCCTTTTTTGCCCAATCCAAAAGAACGCCAATTCAGCAACCAATGACTTTCTACTCCCTCCAACTATTTACTTTGCCACAAGAAATGAAATAACCCTTGATAGAGTTGCCAATTCAAATCATCAAACACTTTTACTTCTGCTTCCAAAACACACACTCTTCAAATATAAACATGAGCTTTCATAGGTAATTCAAATGCTTGTAAAATTGACAAATATAAACTTAGAATTAAGAGATAAAATTCCGAAAATGAGATAATCCGATCCAATTGTAAAAAATTGGGGAGAACATTCTGAGAAAGCAGATGAGAGAATTGTGAAAAAAATCCTGAGAAATTCATTCCTTCTGAGAAATTCATTCCTTCTGAGAAATTCCTGAGAAATTCATTCCTTCTGAGAAATTCCTGTTCTCTGAAAAAAATCCCCCCTCCCCCTCTTGTCAAGTTGACAACAAGATGGTTATACAACTGGCTAACGGTTACACGTATTTTTTTTTTTTATTTTTTTATTCTATTTTTTATTTTTTATTTTTACTTGGTATCAATGCATTATTATTATTATTATAAAGAGCTGACATTGTAGACTTTAAATATAGTGAAGCATTTCGGAAATTTAAATATAGTGAATTAATATTAATTTAGCGATCATTAGTGCAGCCAGAAATATCATTCTGAAGGATTTTTTTTCTTCTTTGTTAATCCACCGCTATTCACGGGGCTCCTTGGAGAGGAAGAACAACAGCCAAACAAAGGCTTTGAATTCAGAGAGCCAACCGACCGCTGCAATATCAATATCTGCAGCAGCAATTTTACTGACTTGCAGGCAGTGACTGCGAAGCAATAATCTGTCACAAACCAGTCATCTGCACCACCATTATAATCCCAAATAATGGCCGAGTAGTTGCAGAGCATCTCAGATTTAAAATCATATGCATAAACAATGATAATAATAATAATAATATTTCAAACGATACTAGTTTCTATCTTTTCGAAAGAATTAAAAGCACAGTAGCTATTGTGGGATTCGAAAGCATTGATAGCAGGGCCATTGGCGGTAGAGAAGATGAATTGGATAGCAAATCTGGGGAGAGCGATAATGCTGACTGTGCAGCCTGTGGCTCTGGCAAAGGTCATGAAGGTGGGGAAGGCTGACCTTGGAAAATGAGATGTGACTTCATACCCAACACCAAATCCAAGAAATGGAGATGCAAATCCAAGAAATGGAGATGCAAGTATATTATTAGATTACTTTAAACTGATTTTTCACTTTTAATATTGTTGATAATGGCCCTAGCATGGGCGAGGTTGACCTCAACAACAGCATGGATAGGTATCGTTTTATGACAAAGAACTATAAATTTATCTTCTCAGAAGTACTGAAAGATAAGCATTCCCGCGAGAGTTCGGAAAATTTTATGGGATACCTGAAGTACTGAAAGATAAGCATTCCTTGGAGTTCGGAAAAATTTATGGGATACCTGAAGCTCTCTGCTTCTTGCAGTACGAAAGCATTGTAGGTTGGAACGATGAGATACCTTTTAAGGTTACAGATGGAGACGATGACAACCATTGTGACAATGGTGTTCCACCAGATTATGCACCTGCTGCTTCTGCTGCCCATTTTCATTCTTTCCATTCCACTGATTTTCTGATGGGTTTCTCCTGGGATTCTATTTATTGCTGCCCATTTTCCTTCTTTCCATTCCACTGCGATTTTGTAATGGATTTCTTCTGGGATTCTATTTTTTCGGTGTCATGCCACAGGATTGCAGCATGTTTATTCTCATTGTCTTGGTGTGGAAATAAGTGGTAATTACTATGTGTATACATGTGAGTTGTCACCAGTTTCTTGTGAGACGGTTCCACAAGCAAGGTCATGCTTGATCATTTTTATTTTCATTATCATCATCATTATTAATGGCAGGCATTGTCTTTTGTTTTTTCACTTTTTAGGTGTTATCTTTTGGATTCTGCTGTATTGTCTAACACCCCTATGAGAAATATAGGATGATGGATTTTTTTGAGAATGCAAGGATACGGTTAGTTTAAATTCTTATAAATATTTGAGAGTTTTAGGTTTGGTATTACAATATAATGAATTATTACTGATTATATATAGCTAGGTGCATATGAAGAGCCAAGCTCATTAAAGGCATCTAAGCTCAAATAAATTATGTAGCTTTTTTATTACACTTTCTTTTAACATTTTTGATTTGTAATATCTTTATGTTTATAAAACTATACAACATGCATAGTTAGAGAGAGAGCGTTAATTAAAAAAAAAGATAACAATGTATAATTATCAGCTGCCAAGTGCACAGTTGGTAACTGTAATAATTTTGGGAAATATTTATTTTATAAATTTGTTGTTGATAGTTTTTGCTAATTGTTGCCAACTAATGTTACAAATTGTAATGATTTGAACAACAGAAGTCTTTGATTTAAATTTTTGGACCTGGACCAACATTAGATGTCACGGGTGCCGTTCAGGAAAAACCCGGTGCGATGAGGCATGTGAAAATATGTGATTCATGATTGTCTTCGGTGCACACTTTTTCATTTATTAACATTTATACTGGATAAAGCATTACTGCTTTTAATTATGAAATGCAAGATCCTGTACAAGGACCTCTGATGTTATGGGTGTAGTTGAAGCGTGTGTTCTGAGACAGGGGCTTGTCTTTTAAGGCTTATACGCAATGGGTTTGGATAATTTATACAAAAATACAATGAACCGACAATCCTTATAATGTAAGGAAAACAACCTAAATGAAATTTGTATCATAGCTCGTCCTAGCATGCATCATGCTTTATCATATGTGTGGGTTTTATATATGGCATAATTATGGGTATGAGCAGTGATTTATCGTAGGCATGTGGATTGCAATTGAATTCTTTTTAGCCTTTTGAGCTCTCACAAAGGGAATTTGAATAAATGAGTGCAGTAAGAATGAACATGAAAAATTCCTTGCCAACATGTATTAGAATCCCTTTCGAGTGTAGCATCTTATGACAGGACATACATAACTAAGTGTTAATGTTCATTTATTTTCACAGCAAAGCTTCAAAAGCCTTTATATTAATCAAAAGCAAAAGATAACAAAATCAGCTACAAGGGTCCTACACGTAATAATCAATTTGTGGGCATAGAAAATTAAAATGCTATTTACATGGTAGCCTGATAAGCAATTTCAATACATAGTAAGTGAAATCACGTGATGTATTAGAAGTAGTGAGGGTGCTCAGGACAAGGTGGTCAGAATCTAGCCAAATGATATTGAATTCAACATGTCCTCCTCCCATGGGTCTATTTGCGGGCATTGTCTATAGCAATTTGTAGGCAAGGGCATACTCAAGGCAAAGGTCCAATCATCAAGGAAGGTAAGGCTAGGGAGGAAATTAGTTGCATGGGGCAAGTAATAGGAGTTAAGAGGATCTATCATTCCATTAAAAATTCAAAACCATTTATGTTGGGCACTCATCCTTTGGCATTTGAGTGGGCAAGGGTAGGGGATGTCAAGGTCGGCAAAGCATATAGAAGTAGGTCCATGACTTAGTAGTCGAGAGCATAACACCCCACTACTTAAAGGTAGGCTAGAAGGCATTACTTAGAAAATAAATTACAAAATAATAAAAATTAAAAAGATGTGAAGAAAATTTACAAGTAATAGGTAGCTATAAAGATATGTGCAAAGAGACACAAAAATTAAAAAATAAATTAAATATACAAATTGCAATGCTAGTACCCCTTATGTACAAAACCTAATCTACTCACAAATAACAATTTGTAGCCCTTAATGCCCAAGCCAAACACATAAAATCAAATAATATTATAATAGTACAAATCTTTCATTGCAAGTTGTTCTAGTGTGAAAACATCAATGAAAGCTCAATTAGAAGCCAATGTCATTGTCTAGATTTGTCAACAAATGATATTGAAGCTAATGATCATGCAAACAACCATAGAGCTAAACATAGATAAAAGGAAAAATTTTCTAAAATTTTACGTTCAATGTAATGATAAGATCATTCAAATAATTGTTGATAATGTTAACTTTGATAATGTAGTTTCTAGATATATGATAGAACAATTGCATTTACCAATTGAAGCACATCCAAAACCATACATGATTAGTTGGTTGGATCAAAATAGCAACCATAGAATTCTTCACTAGTGAATGATAAAGTTTAAAATGGGTTTATCTTTTGTACAATGCTTTGTGATGTAATCTCCATGGATGCTTGCTCCATCATTTTGAGAAAACCATGGCAATATGATAGACATGTTTTGATTGATTTATGGTTTAACATAGTAACTATGAAGAAAGATGATCTATATTTTAGGCTACATAATGATAAGCTCAAGAAAGCTATAATACCACCATCACCTTCATCACCACCACCTCCACAAAGATGTCACATGGTAAGGAAGCAAAAGATGCTTCAAAACCTCAACAAGGAGAAGGAAACTTTGGCTATTCTAGGGACTTTGAAATCACTGCTAGAAACAAAATTTCCATCCCCAAAAGTCTAAAAAATGTTATAATTTGAAAAGATCATAGTGGACAAGCCACCAAATGATTTATCACCACATCATCAAATATATCATACCATTGATCTTGTTCTAGGTATTAAAATTTCTAACAAAGCTACATATCAAATGTGCCCCAACGATAGAGTAGAGTTCACAATATAAGCAAAGGAGTATTTGGTTTCTAGGTGGTATTTGGTTTGAAGGGGACCTGAATGTATTAGATGCAGAGAGAGATGGAAAAGTAGGTTTGCATGTTTTAGCTATATGTGAGGGTTTATGTGGGTTGTTAGGTCAGAAAAAAGGTCTTTTTATGATTAGGTGTCCAAACCACTCGATTGATGAACCAATTGTAGATTGACAACCTTGGTAGCATTGTGTTGCTATGGCTGGGCTAGAAGTTCAACCTGCATGGATGAAGCAAGTAGTAACTATGTTGAGAGTGGAGGAACACGTGTAGAAACATGAGGAGGATAAGGATAGAATGTGGTATCCCTCATGGAATGTGGAGAATGAGTTCTATAGTTAGAAGGGTAGTAGTGATGTTGGAAAGGAGAAACGTGACTAGAAGAGTCACATGGAGATATGGGTTGCTAAACGTAATATCCATATGGATCTAGTTGTTTGTAGGGGTACTATTGACTTGGCAGTGGTAGCAACCATGACTATGGGTGTTGCCACTATTGATACTACTTGTGTGGTTGTGGTGGAGTTTCACTTGCATAATATTGTTGTTGCTAATGGAATTGCTTGGGATTTCCTTTGAGGATAAGGTAATCTTCTAGGTGTTTGTCTTTTCGCTAGTCATGGATTCAAAGCATACACCCTAGACTTCTATAAGTATGACACAATGGGGCAACATCCCTTAGGATGTTCATATTGGCAGATGTCACACCTATCATCATCATCTAATTTAGCTTTTGCAACTTCCTCTACTGTAGCAATTATGTCCTTACCCCTTTAATTGACACATTCAACCTCCTTTTGCCTCCTACAATCACTATCAGTACTTTGTTCTTTACACTCTTCAGCAATTTTCAAGATAGCTTGAAAGCTGCTATCCATAGAGTCCCATAACTGATCTACCTTAGCCAAAATTTTAGAGGTAAATTTTTGAATCAGTAAAGTTTTTTGGTTCACCACATCATCAAGTAATGATTTCTCATCATTGTCACAAAATCAAACCTCCCTCTTGCAAATGGAAAGAGCTCAGTTGTATTCTTTTGCACTTTCACATTTCCTCAACTCTCCTTCTTATTTTTCTACCTACTTAATTAGCCATTGGATTTGATGGGCTCTTAACTTTGACAATCATCCTTGGGCATAGACTACAAGAGTTCTCCTCATTTCTAATCAGAACCCATCTATGATATGGCAAAGTTGCTCCCATTAAGAATAACCATGGCCAAGACATCTATGCAATAGTGATGAGCAGTGAGGTACCCCTATGCTCAACCATACAAATATGAGCTTCTCACACACGATTCGATCAAATTCCAAGGACTAAGTGCCTATGCACCTTTGTGGAACAAGGATGGGTTGGTTGACCGTTGTCTTCCCAAACTTACTTATATGTCACAATTGTATGGTTAAGTAAGCTTAAGGCAAATGATTTTTATAGCTTTTATGTTTTTATGTCTTGTTGCTAATAAGGGAGGAGAGAGAGAAAGATAACTAAGTGACTAAATTAGTTTAACTACTAATTAACTAGGCTTTAACTAATTCTAACACCAACATTCATTCTCACTTGTTGTACACATCCTGAACTAATGCAACACTACTAGGATTACCAAATGCTAATAGTTATTAGGTTACTATGTGTTACACACATGCTTAAAGTGATCGTACTAGGTGTGCTTACTTAGGAGAGTTGTAGGGTGAGAGAGAATCATTAATTAACTCAAAAAGCATTTAATAATAGTAATTAACACTAATTAATCTATTCTAGATGTTGCAAGGTTTATCATAAAGTTCGTCTCTATTGCCGTACAGAAAGTGTGCTTAGGTACACAATGCTTGAATAAAGATCTATTCACTTGATGACTCCTACTATGGGAACATAGAAATAATTCTAACTCTGGAGGGAAGAAAAGGCAAGATTTTGGCTAAGGGACTAACTATTTAACTACAAAACCAAGTGCAGCTACCTCTTATTTATAGGCAAGGAGGTAGGACTTGATATCGGGTATTTGAAATCACATGGTAGGCTCTGATATCATGTACCCAATATCGTGGATGTGATATCGCATACCTGATATTGCAGTTCATCATACCCTCATGACTGAATGAAAACTTATCCTTGAGTTCCTTACAAAATATTGGGAAGGTATGGGATTATTGACTAATTGACAACTAACGGTGGAATGGGATGACAGACTCAATGTGCCTAGTGAATGGATCAATAAGCATATTACAACATTAGTGTTCATGACCATTGTTGTGAACACTTGTACAAAAATGACATCCAAGCCTTTATTTGATAGCTTGAAGAGAAAGAGAAAGAGGATGAAGCATATTGCTACCAATGTCAAGATTGCGCCTTCCATTGTTTATCCATAGCCACACCACTAGACTTGTTCCTTTCGTAAATTCTCCAGTTCCAATCCATTCTAAGTGCTTCCTCTAAGCCTAGTCCATTATTTGTATGATTTTCATTTGCACACACAACACCGACACAAATGAGCAAGGATAGACAAACCACAATGTAGTTGATACCTTGCCTCGATATGAAGTGCATTGGCCAAGTTGTGGTCATGGCAGAAACTGGTTTGGAGATTTATCACTGGTGACTACCCAAGCTGTAGGGGTTACGCAAATAGTAGAATGAAAAATTGAAAAATTTGTGCTAGGGCCCCCACGACTAAGAGCAAACCTCTGGTAGCTATAAGATGGAAAAATATGAGGAATAAGAAGGATGGGGGTGGGGGGGGGATAACAACAACAACACCAATAAAATGGATGCCATGGATGGGGGTGAAACAAGAAATGATTGATTGCAGGAACTGTTTAAGGACAAGAAGTTAACAATTTCACAAAAAGGGAATGCCAGTGGATCCTCCCCAAAGCAAGCTCATGCCTTTTATGCCCTAATAGACCCACAAACCAAAGACTTTGTAGGCCCTAGGAATGTCATTTGGAAGCAAGAGTTAAAAACATACCCACAAGAATTCACCAAAGAAAAACAATGCATCAACCCAGAAATAAACTAATGATGGAACCAACAATGAGGTGGAAAAATGGGGAGAAAGATGGAGAGGAGAGAATGAAATGGAATCCCAAGAACAAGGTTGTGTAAAGTCCCTTGTGTACTTTATGGTTAATGTGATTGAGTAGAACTCATCCCCAATCCAGACTCAAACAAACCACATCCAATGACCTTGCATCAACACACTTGACCAATCCATCCACTCGGAGTAACAAGAATGCTTCCAAAAAGAGTCACCACCATTCTAAAGAGAGTGAGATGGAGAAGCAAGAAGCGAGAAAGGGCTTTAGTTAGAGAGAACCTTTAGGCATGGGTAACATATCTTTCCAGTTCCATAACCAATGCTTGTAGCCCATATTGCTTTATTATATCTAAGGGGTGTGCTTTTAATTCTCACTTTTCTTTTCTTTCTTTTTTTCACTTTTTTTTTGCGTGAGAACCACACAATGCAAAGACTTATTTTTATTCACTCAGCTTCCTAATTTTTGAACAATGTTAGAATGGTGGAAAACTCAAGAAAAAGCATCCAAGAACCTAAGAGAATTGCTAGCACAAATGCATCGAATCCCCTTAAAGTCACATCCTTCTCATCCTTTGAGTCTTTTCTTAGTTTGAAAAATACCCAGCCACCAACTCATTAACAAGTTTACTTAGAAAAAAGGGATTGTATAGTTCCAAGACAAAGGAGACCATAGAGTTGTATGGATAAGTGGATGGCGTGGACTCATTGCTTGTTTTACCAAAAGAACCATACCTTGATATCAGCATCATAATTCAAAAGTAAAAACTAAACATTAGCAACCAATATGATATAATTCAATCCACCATCATGAGCACTTATTAGATGATGAATAAAAGTAAATCAAGAAAACAAAGAAATAGTAAAAATATGATTGATGGTATAAAAAAATAAGAAAGTTGAAACAATGTGTAAAACAAAAATTCAAAAAGAATTGAGGGCCTAGAATGGTTAACATAGGTCACCATCTCCACCACAACTAAGTTGGAAGGAGGAGATTCGAAATAGTGAGCAAGGTTGTCCACTAATAGAGGTAGCATGTGTATTGGCTGTCCTAAGCTCATGGAAAGGTTTGGTTTGTTGCACATTGACCAATAGTTTCTTGTTCGAGCTCTCAGGTTTTTATATTGTCATGGCCCTTGAAGGAAAAGTTGCATAAATAATATAAGGTCCTTCCCACAGTGTTTGAAATTTAGTACATTGTGGCACATGTGTGGGATTCTAGTAGAGAACCTTATCTCCTAGTTGATATTTAACTTTCCTAATCCTTAGGTCATGACATTGTTTATTGAATGCCTTCTGTAATTTGTTAGATGACAGAGCGGCTAGTCGATTTTCATCTAGCAAGTTAAGGGTTACTAACCATTGTTTCTGTCCTAGATCAAGGTCAAGGTTGAGATCACATATCATGGATAGTATACAGAGCTTAGTTTGAATGGGGAGCATTGGTAATTTATTGTATACTAACTCATAGGAAGAGTAGCTTGTAGGGAGTTTCCATGTGAAGCGGTATGCCCAAAGAGCATCGTTCAGTTTAGTGCTCCAATTTCACCTAAACTTGCTAATAGTTCTTGTCAATATTTTCGTAATCTCCCTATTGGTGACTTCAACTTGACCATTCGCTTTAGGGTGGTATGGTGTTGTTAGTTTGTGTTCAACCCCTAAGTGTTGCATTAATTTTCAAAAATTTGCACCTGTGAAGTGTGTACCATTGTCAAAAATAAGTGCACACAACACACCAAACCTGTTTATGATTTTTTGTTGAAAAAATTGTGTAGCTTTAGATGATGTACAATCCTTAATAGCAACTGCTTCTACCCATTTAGTTAGGTAATCAACAACAACAATAATATAAGCTTTTCCATTAGACATTGTTGTAATTGGCCCCATAAAATCAATTTCCCAAATGGTAAAGGGTTCTAATGGTTAGATCCATTATTGTAGATCCTTCATTCTAGAAGTCATTCTCCCATCATGTTGACAATGCTCACAAGATTGGACAAAACGATGGGCATTCCAAAACAATATAGGCTAATAATATCTTGCAAGCAAGATCTTGATGGCCATTCGTCTCCCAGCATAATGACCCCCACAAGGACCCTCATGAGCATCTTAGAGAACTCATAGTTGATCTATATCAGGAACACACCATCGAACCAAGCCATCAGGACACACTTTGTAAAGTTGCCCATTGATCTCCATAAAGTACTTGGCTCGGTGAAGAAACTATTATTTCTTCTTAAGGTTTAACTCTTGTGGTGTTTGTTGGGTGAGGAGATAGACAAGAATGCTACTGTACCAGTTTGTCTCCATGGGTGATTGATTATTCACCACACCAGCAAAGAGGAATTCATCAAGGATATGATTAGAAATTGGATGCTCATCCTCTTTGTTGTCCCATTACAATCGAGATAAATGATTAGCAACTGCATTCTTGGTGCCCTTGCAATCAATCATCATTAAATTGAACTCTTGTAAGATTACAAGCCATCATATGATACGAGGGCTTACCATTGGCTTATTCATGAGGAACCAAATTACACTATGATCTATATGTATATATACTTTATATCCCAATATAGAGTGTCTAAAATTTTCTAGTGCAAACACTATAGCCATTAATTCTTTCTCTGTGGTAATGTAGTTAAGTTGTGTACCAACAATACCTCTACTTGCATAATGGATGTAATAAGGATGCTTCTAGTCATCTAATTGTGTAAGTACGACTCCTAAGGCATAGTTGGATGTGTCAATCATGATATGGAATGGTTTGGACCAGTTAGGAGCTTGTAGAATGGGTGGTTCTACTAGCTTTTATTTCAAAGTTTGGAAAGCTAGTTCTCATTCCCTGTTCCATTCAAAAGGTATGTCTTTTTTTGTTAATTCCACCAATGGTTTGGCAACCTTTAAAAAGTTCTCAATAAATCTCCTATAGTAGCCAATGTGTCCAAGGAATAACTAAATATCTTTGACAATTTTTGGTTGACAAGTAATTCCTTGGATAACTTTAATTTTCCCTAAGTCTACCTCTATTGCTATGTGTGAGATTTTATGCTCTAGTACTATGCCCTCTTGGACCATCAAATGGATTTTTTGCCAGTTGACCCTCAAATTGATTTCTACACATCTTTTTAAAACTTTCTCTAACTAGTCCAAGGCTTGATCAAAGTTTGCTCCATAAGTGTAGAAGTCATCCATAAAGACCTCCACTTCATTTCCTATCTATTGTTGGAATATTCTTAGAACTAATCATTGAAATGTTGCAGGGGCATTGCACAAGCCAAACAACATCTGTTTGTATGCAAACATTCCCCAAGGACTGGTGAATGTAGTCTTGGCTTGGTCTTCTGAGGCTATTTGTATTTGGTTATATCTGCTATATCCATCCAAAAAACTATAATAGTGATGCCCTGCAATGGTGTCTAAGACTTGGTCAAAAAATGGCAATGGAAAGTGATTTTTGAATGTTGCCACATTCAATAGCCTGAAGTCTATGTACACTCTCCATTTTCCTCCCTTTTTAGGCAAAATATCTAAGGGGCTATCCCATTCGCTATCAACAATGGGGTATATGAACCTAGCCTTGAGAAGTTGTTCAATTTCTTCCTTGACTACATGCTTCAACTTTGGGTTCAAATGCATCTGTAGTTGTCTTCGAGGCTTTATGGAGGGGTTGGTGTAAATCCTATGTTGGCATATCCTAGGATCTATTCTAGTTAATTCAGGATATGACCAAGTGAAGGCCTTGGACCATCTATTTATCACATCCAGCAATCTCTATTTTTTCCACGAAGCAAGCTTAGCGTTAATAATTACCAACTTCCCATTTTTAAGGAACGTGTATTCCATACCTGTGGGAAATGGTTTCAACTCAAGGGGCTCTTACTTTAATTTTTCAAGGATTTCCAACTTTCCCTAGTTGATATTTTTGAGGTTAAGGTTTGGAAGTTGGTGGTGGACTTGCTCTAATGCGTCTATGCTATCAATGTAAGTGCAAGTCAAACCCTTAGTTAGTTCCATGCATATGATTGAACTACTTTTTTGATTAGCTGTTAGCCACTGGGTGCCTTCCTGTCATGTGGCTACTGCATATAGGCATCTTTGTATGTTGATCACTTGTGCACATTGATTGCATGTAGGCAATGTTAAAATTTGCACAACCCATGACCTTTGCATGCAATTACACCCTTTGTCATTGTATGCGATGCATGGAACTTTGTTCTTCTTGAACTTTCCGAATGTGTTTTCCTTTAATATTTATAGGGAAAGATTGTAGATTCCTAGGAATGCATCGTTTGTGCTTAGCCATGCTCTTCCCATTATGATTGGGAAGTTCCCCTTATCTTTGTTCATGTGAATCACTAGGAAATCAGCTAGGTACGACCATCCACAAACAATGGTAACAATGTCCTCCACTAGTCCCAATGGGACAGTGATGGATTAGTTGACCAGCTCTAGATGAATGTTGCTCTTTTTCAATGGAGGCAAGTTCTAGGCCTTGTACATTTCTTGAGAAATCAAGTTGACACAGAAACCTAAATCCAAAAGAGCCTTGCATGGTTCATTTCCAGCAATTTGTAAGTATATTAGAGGACTCCTAGGATCAGAGAATTTCTTGGGAAGATGGTTAGCTTTGATCCAATCGGTGACAGCATGTGTTAGCATGACTGTATGCATTGAGTGTAGTGGTTGGGCTAAAGGAGGCTCCAAAGTTTTGATTGATACTGAGGTATTTAAGGAATCAATCACTTGTGATTGCAAGGGCTTGGTTGGACTATTAGTTCTAAAGAAAGGTCTTTTCTTCATATGGTTGTTGAAACCAACAATAGGTTGAGATTTAACAACCCTTGTAGCAGTACATTGTTGTGGTTGGGTAGGGATTTCACCCTGCATAGCTGGAGCAGGTGGTAATGGAGCTATTGGTGGAAGAGATGCAGCTAGATGAGAAGGATAGTACATTTATGGAACACTGCCTCTAGGAGAAGGAGTCCTATAATACTCACGAGCCTGGTAGTGAGGTTGGGGAGTACCGTGACTAGTAGAGTCACATGGAGAGACAGCTTGTTGCATGTAATATCCATATGGGTCAGGTTGCTAGTAAAGATACTATTTCCTTGGTGGTGGCATTCCCCATGATTTTTGGTATTTCCACTATTGATATTACTCAATTGGTTATGGTGGAGTTCCACTGGGATAATACATTAAGCATTGGTGGAACTGTCTTGGGTTACCTTGAGGATAAGGTAACCTTCGGGGTGTTTGCTGATTATTCAATCGTTGGTTGAGTGCATACACTACAGACTCCTACATATGTGAGATTATAGGGCAACATCCCTTAGGATGGTCATATTGACATATCTCACATCCACTATCATTGTCTATTTCCAAATCCACAACCTCTTCAACAATGGAAACTTTTCCCTTACCCTTGTTATGTGCATGTTTAGCTTCTCTCTTTTTTCTTTTTTCATGATCACTACCTTGCTCTCCAGAATCCTCTACTATTTTAAGAACAAATTGAAATCTATTGTCTAAAGAATCCCACATTTGGTCTACCTTTGCCAATACTTATGATGTCAACTTTTGGATAGGCAAATTTTTCCTATTCACCATCTCTTCAAGTGGTGAATCTTCTTCATCTTCACAAAATCTTACTCCCGTCTTCCAAAGGGAAGGATCTTGGTTATACTCTTCCACACTTTCTCTCTTCTATAGCTCACCTTCTTCCTTAGCAACTTGCTCCAATAGTCTCTAAATTTGATGGAACCTAAGCTTGGATAATCTTCCTTGGGCATAAGTCCCAAGGGTTCTTCTCATTTCATGCCTAAGCCCATCTATGAGATGTCGCAGTTGATCCCTTTGTGAGTAGCCATGACTAGGACAATGATGTAACAATGCATAGTATCGGCCTATGGAAGCATCCAAGGGTTCATTTCCTTCTTGTTTCCAACCTTGGATTTTCTTTCAGAGGTTGGACACTCAGGAGTACATTTAGTACTTATTTTTGAACAATTCTAACATGGTACTCCACCTACGAATGGATTTTGGTTTTAAGGACTGGTACTAGCTTTTCGCTTCTTTAACTAGTGTCCATGGGAATGACTTAAGTTTTTTCCATTCGTTCTCTATGTTTTGTAAGGCACATGCATCATGGAATACTTATAAGTGATTTTGAGGATCAACGTTGTATCCCCCTTCAAATCGTGGGATATTGTTCATATCTAATCTCTTGATCCTGCTATCTTTCTAGTGCCTTGTTAGAATTCTAACAGCCTCAGTTATGTCTAACATACTTCAAGTGATGAGTAGGGGTTCATTGTGATGATCTTGTCCATGGCATCTATGATGCCTACATTGTTCCCTACTCTCCCTTCTTCTATGTCATGACTCTCTAGAGTGTCCTCATCCCCTTTCTTGGCTATTTCGCCTATGATCCACTTTTCCTACCCTTATTCCCATGGTCTTTTTCTTTATGACTGCATCCAAATACTGAAGGAGAGGGTGAAGGAGATGATGAAGGTGAAGAAGAAGGAGAACTGTCACCATAACAGTATCTACTACCTTCTCTTTGGTGGTCACAGCCTTGATCGTGATTATGATCAGAATGTCCATCTTTATCATGTATCTGTGTCCCTTTTTCGAACCCTTTGTGCCCATGGGTATTAGAACCTAGGTTATGAATAGTGGAATGAAGGTTCTAATAGACAAATCCTTGGCCAAAGTCAAGGAGAGAAAGATCATTTTGTGGGTGATTGCTTGAGGTAGGTTCACCACCCTCATTTTCGCTTCAGACTTGTGAACATCCTGGGACCAATTACCCTTCAAAGACTTATGATATCTCTCCTATTGCAAGTCCCTTTGACATTATGCCTCTGTAGGATGGTATTCTCTCAAGTCATGGTCTTGCACAACGTATTCTACATGTAAGTGTGGCATGCCAATTTGTGTGAGAGCACGAAGAAGCATGCTTAGGACTAAATGATTGAGAGGTAACACTATGTTACCTTCTAAGTCTCACCAACATAGTTGTTCATCTTGATGGAGGATAAAGGTGAATTCTGGTATATACTCATTCGGATGAATATATACCACTCAAACTTGTTGAGGTGCTGGTGAATCAACATCATGTGTAGTACGTTGCTGATTGTTTCCTATTTTAGACCTAGGCAGTGAGGCACTTTCATATGAAAAAAGAGACATACTTATCTGTTTAGTGTCCAATGTACTCTTGTTTATTATTTTCTCAATCAATCCTAAGGGTTCGTTCCAACGATGTGAATGATTTCCTAAGTTCTAATTAGTGCACAAACAACTAAGTCCCTGGCAACGATGCCAATGATGAATGGCGAGGTACCCTACACTCAACTGTACGAATACGAGTGTTTCATGCATGATTCAGTCAAATTCCAAGGACTAACTGCCTATGTGCCTTTGTGAAACAAGGATGGGTTGGTTGATCATTGTCTTCCCAAACTTACTTATATGTCATGATTGTATGGTTAAGTAAGCTTGAGGCATATGATTTTTATAGCTTTTATGTTTTTATGTCATGCTACTAATAAGGGAGGAGAGAGAGAGATAACTAAGTGACTAAATTAACTTAACTGCTAATTAACTAAGCTTTAACTAATCCTAACACTAGTATCCATTCTCACTTGACGTACACATCTTGAACCAGTGCAACACTACTAGGATTACCAAACGCTAATCGTTACTGGGTTACCAAGTGTTACACACATGCTTGAAGTGATTGTACTATGTGTGCTTACTTAGGAGAGTTGTAGGGTAAGAGAGAATCATTAATTAACTAAGAAAGAATTTAATAATAGTAATTTAACACTAATTAATCTATTCTGGATGCTACAAGGTTTATCATAAAGTTTGTCTTTATTGCCATACACAAAGTGTGCTTAGGTACACAATGCTTGAATAAAGATCCATTCACTTAATGACTCCTACTGTGGGCACACAANGCTTGAATAAAGATCCATTCACTTAATGACTCCTACTGTGGGCACACAGAAATACTTCTAACTTTGGAGGGAAGAAAAGGAAATATTTTGGCTAAGGGACTAACTATTTAACTATAGAACTAAGTGCACCTGCCTCTTATTTATAGGCAAGGAGGTAGGATCCAATATCAGGTATTTGACATCGCATGGTAGACTTCGATATCACATACATGATATCACGAATGCAATATCATGTACCCGATGTTGTGGTTCATCGAATAACAAATAGTATTAGCCTATGGTAGCATCCAAGGGTTCATGTGTTTCTTGTTTCCATCTTTAGATCTACCTCCTCAAGTTGGACACTCCAGAGTATGTATGATATTTGTCATTGAACAATTTGAGCATTATACTCCACCATCTGATGGATTCCAATTCTAAGGACTAGTACCAACTTTCTACGTTTTTTAATGAGTGTCCTAGAAAACAACTTAAGCTTTTGTTGGTCATTTTCTATATTTTGCAAGGCATAGGCATCTTGAAAAGCTTGAAGATGGTTCTAAAAATTTGAGTTATATCCCCCTTCAAACCTAGGGATATTATTCATGTCTAACCTCTTGATCTAGCTATCCTTTATGTGCTTTATAGGAATTTTCACTACCTCTGCAATGTTTATCATACTTTGGATAGTGAGCAAAGGCTCATTCTAGCCATGATTTTGGTACCTACAATGCCCTCTACTACCCCTTCATTCATGATGATAGGCCTCTCTTGCCACACCCTGGATCTTGACTTGCCTGATGGTCCCTATAATCATCTTGGTCCTATCAATCATCTCCATCATGATCATGTCTCTTGTGATTATGTTTAAAGCTAGAAGAGGAAGAAGAAGATGATGAAGGTGAAGAAGAAGGAGGAATAGCATCATCACGGTGCTTACCAACCCCTCTTCGATGGTCACAGCCACGATCATGATCAAGTTGCTTGCCCACATCCCTACCATGACTCTCCTCTTTGGATCCACCTTTTTCATGGGATCCATTCTTGCTAGAACCAAGATTATGTATCGTGGACTACACATTTTGGTTTTGACTTCCTTCTCTAAAGTCAAAGAGAGTAGTCTCTTTGTATGAAAAACTCCTAGAGAAGAGTTCTCCACCATCTTTTTGGTACATCAAGAATGGTGAATCATTGGACCACTTCCCCTTCACAAATTCATAATGCTACTCTAATTGTTGATCCCTTAGGCATTATGCATTAGTGGGGTGATAATCCCTGGCATTACTATCGTACATAACACATTCAACATGAAGGCCTTGGATTCCCAACCATATAAGATTTTGTTGGAGCATCATAGGAATAGATTGATCAAGCAACAACACAATGTTGCCCTCCATATATCGCCACCATAGTAGTTCATCCTAGTGTAGGATGAAGGTGAAATTGGATACATACTCATCAAGATGATCATATACCATTCTATATTGTTGGGGCACCTACTAATTTGCTTCGTCAGACTTGGATAGAGAATCACTTCTATGAGAGGAAAACATCTTGTATTAGAAGACAAGAAATGTTGTGTGTGTTCTTATAATTTTTATAGTTATTCTAACGTATGATATGATCTTAGGGTTTGTTCCAATGATGTTAAATAATTTTTCACTAAATCCTAGATAGTGCATGTAGCCAACTAAAGCTCCCCAGCATCGATGCCAATGATGAGCGGTGAGTACCCCTACGCTCAACCATATGAATTAAAAGCATTCATGCACAATCTAATCGTGACGGTTGTTGTCTTCCAAACTATGCTTGTGGAGCTTAGTTGTATGGTTAGGTGTAATTGAGCTACATGATTTTTATTATTTTATATTTTATCCATCTACAATTAAAAACAAGTTGAAACTCAATTTATGGATCAATTTAACTAATCTAATTACTAATTAATAACTAACTATCCTAACATAAGTATCTGATCCCACTTTCCATGCACATCTTGAACATGCATAATGCTGCTAGGTTAGCAAACATTAAGTGTTGGTGGGATTACCAAGAATCATACGCATGCTTGAAGTGATCATACTTATGTTCTTAATTAATTGCTATTTAATCTAGTTATATTAATTTATCTTAATTACTTGGAAGTAGTAAAAGAAATTGCACAAAACATTAAATGTAGGAATAAAATATTTAAGTTAGCCAAGGTGCTACAAGGTTTGATGAGAAAGCCCATCTTTATTACCACACACATTGCCATGCTTAGGTACAACAATGCTCAAATAAAGATTTGTACACTCAATGACTCCTACTATAAACACTTTGGAAAATATTCTAACTCTAGAGAAAAGAAACTACAAGAGCTCTACTATGCTATGAAAAAACTATTTGCCAAATTGTGTGCCCAAGCACTATATTTATAGGCTAGTACACATCTTGTGATATCATATATCCAACATTGCTTCCTGGGCCTTGATCTCGAGTATCCAATATCAGGGTTTCAATATTGGAGCCAGAGAAAATATAGTTCATCACCAACCATTTCAACATTCACAATAGTAAATACATACTCACATTTAGTTCATTTCATAACCACTAAGTCTATTTGGAGGTATCTAGGAATTGGTGTTGTTAGAGACTAGCAAGCAACTAAATCTTGTTTGAAGAATACCTTCGTATCCTATGGCCCTAAAGGTCGCACAACTGAAGGATCCCAATGTTGGTGGTTTCAAATGATCACCAACAAGTAGATGTATAAGATGTAGTGGATGAAGGTGTGTTTTGGGATTTGTATGGTATGGAACAAGATGGAAAAAGAAAGGATGGTTAGGTTGGGTAGTAAGAATGGACTAATGCGATTGGGTAATGTGAATCTGATGGGGATGTGAAGACAAATGATTTAGTTTTGATGGTGCAGTGATGCAGTTAGACCAATGAATTATCTAAGGCTTCCATGGTTGTAAAGATAACTATTAGTGATGATTATAGTCAAACGTACAAATATCATAAGCCTCCTTAGATGAAAAGTTATGAGCTTTATATTTAGGTTTAAAACCTAAAATGGTGCCTTTGACTTCTAGGGGATTTTGAAATACATAAAGATGTTGGTTATTCAAATGCATAGTCGATGGATCATTTTCCATCACTATCTTACCCTTATCTACAAGATTATGGATGTCATATTTTAGATTCCTACAATTATCTATATCATGTCCATTAGTCTCATGATAGAAGCAATATTTCAGTAGCCATACCACTTAGGCACATTAGGGTTACCTTATTGTCTTTGAGAATAATCCATAGCTATGAGCTTTATAGGATGATAACACTCTACCACTTAATTGGAGACCTATTTCTTCTTAAGACGATCATCATCAAGAAGGTTTTTTAGAAGAAAAAATACCTCATATGTATCTTGGTCTACTAATCCCTACTCCTTTGAGGTTTTCATTACTAAGTGGTAGATGAAGTAGTTGAGGGAGCATTGTTTTGTTCCTTAGAAACATAATAAACACCTTGAGAAGTTGTTTATCCCTTATCTTTTTTTGTATATTTGTTAGCCTTATTATTGATTAACAAGAATTCCTGGTTACTACAATAAATAGTAGCTATTCCCATGTATCTAGCAATAAGAAAAGTATCATTCAAAGAATAAGGATTTGGATAAGCCATCCTCTTTTGAATGTAGTTAATTACTACAACTTTAAAAATGTTTTGCAAATGATGTTTCTCCAAATGATATGGAAGTTTAGTTGATGTTGTTTTTCATTGAGAGATGAATTTGTGAGTGGGCTCATTTGAAGCCTTCTTAATGGAAACTAAAGACATCACACTTGTGCTTCAAGGAATATTGAACTTGAAACATTCAATGAAGGCTACGATCAATTGCTCTAGAAAGGTAATAGACTCATGTGCTAAGGAACTATACTATTTTAAAGCTCTTTCAGAGAGAGTTTTAGAAACATCTCAACATAATGTGAGGGTAAGGACTTAGAAGAATACATTCAATTTTAAATGTGACCACATAATTCATTATGTCTCATATTTCATCATTATACTTTGTAAAAGTTAACAATGAAATGTCCTTAGGCAGGATTGGCAAAGGAATGGAAGAGCTTATAGGATCACTTACAACTTGATCTAAGGAAATATGAGAGTTTCCTTCTATGCTTAGTGCATTTGTCACTTTGCCTTTGCTGTTTTGAAGATGGAGTATCATGTCATTGAGTAATGCCAAGAGCTATGGATCTATTCTAGGAGAGTTCAGAAGAGTTTCAGCTATGGTAGCAAGTGATGATGTTCAGGAGGGCACACATAAGGAATTTATCCAAAGGTTGTAAGAACATGTATACCTAATGAATTTTGATTAGGTAGGTGCACTAGAAAGAAAAGCTTACTAGTAGGTTATGGAATGCTAAACAATGATGGAATAGTAGAAGCAACAACTAGAATGGATTGAAGAGGAGAGATGATAGGTTAGGGTTAAGGAATAATGCATAGTTCCAAAAGGTGAATAGGGGATTAAAAGATAGAATGAAGATTATAGATATTATTAGGAGGGTAAAGACAGTAAGGAGAGATAGAGCTTGTGGGAAGATTGAATGATCTTGTAGTAAGTGGAACATATTCATATAAGGTGTTTTGAGCTACTATGATGCTAATGTGATGTAATAAAGGACTGGTTTTGCAAATATTTCCTATTGGTTTCCCTTTTTTATCATTTATTAAGTGAGCATCAAATTTGGAGGCCATGCTTCCTCTCCTTCATCTAAGAGTGATGTGAGGACCAAGAGGTTGATCAAGAATGGTTCTCATTGTAGCCTCCTTAATCTATAGATGTATGCATTCTTGCATTTGTTCTTGCTCCATGATACATTTTGTAATTTCCTTAGCTTTCTCATCATCTAGTTCAATTAGATGATCTAGATTAGAAAGGAAGTGTGGTAGATCATTGGCCTACTCATACTTAGCCATGAGCTTAAACATGTTTCATGTAAGCATGTAACCTAGCTCCCATTTAGCAAAGGATATTTTGTAGTCTTTCAAGCTTAAGTATTTTAAAAATGCCTAATATATCCTTAGATTCATAAGCTTTGGAATCTTAGAAAAACCTAAATTAGACAATGATTCCATACTCGAAATTGTAAAGGTAACTGTGACTTCACAGGGTTGTTACTAATGCTTTAGTTTTCCCTACAAGTAAATTCATACTTAAAGCAAAAGGTAAGAATTCCGTATTTAAAGGAAATAGTGAAATCATAGAGAATTTATATGACATCAGTGTTTTGATGTGGCACATCATTAACACTTAGAAAACATAGAAAGTAAAAGAAAGAAAAAAAGTATGAAATGTGAGTAGAGAGTGAATCCTAGAAACAACATTAATTTTACAAAGGTCCTCCTTCTAGCACTAGAAAGATGTTGCGATAAAGATTTTCTTAATACAAGATCTATCAAAACCTAACATAAAACTAAGTGAGACAATCTCATGCATACTAAATTATCTAGGAAAATCAATCTTTTAATTAATTTCTTTTAAATTGAAAGGGGACTTGTAGATTGCTAGGAAAAATCCAACAACTTGAGATAGGTGTTTTTGCCAAACACTAGTAGATACAAAGTGGAAAAAAATAGCATGCATGGAATAACTAATGAGACAAAAGAAACTATATGTAATGCATAATACAATAAAATTTGTATGTATGGATGGTAGTAGAATTGATTGAAGTAGAGTGTAAAGTAAAATAGCTCTAGTCCATTAAAAGCTAGATTTGAAAGGAAAACACTTAAAATAGGTCTAGATAATGTCAAAAATGGGAAGCCAAAAATAAGCAAACCAAAACTACAAAAGTAGAAAATTAAAACCTACTATAGAGATCATGAAAACATGAATCAAGGATCAGAGATGTCTAATGAGGAGCTATGTTATCCCATTCTCTCTTCGAGATGTGTGCTTGATGTACATCTAACATGGATGCTGCAGATTTTAAAGCTAACAAAAAGAAGGAAAAGATCATATCAATGCATTGACCTAATTCTGAATGATTCTCCTTATGTCAGAAGGATAGCATGAAGGGAATACAAATGCATTAGAAGAGAACAAAAAAAGAAATCAAAGGAGCTAATATTCTCTAACATGAGAATAGTTGTTTTGTAGAGAAACTATGCCTTTAGAAAGATTTCCAAAATCATCAGCAAGCAAAGAGCAAGTTGTACTTAGCAATCAAAGTTAATAGAAGATGCTAAAGTCAATTGAATGCTTCAAAAGCCAACCCCTTTTTGTTTAGGGGTATTCTCCTATTTATATGCCAAAAATGCCACATAGATCATAAGGAAATGATGCATTGGAGCCCATAGAATCTTTTGGAAGATACTCGATAGGAGAATTGATGTGTAGATGATTGATGTGAAAAATGACATCGAACATCAAAAGCTTAATCGAAGTAAGATGTCAAGGTAAAGTGACACCACACATTGAAAGGCAAATTTGTCCAATTATCAGCATCTATGCAGGAGTTGATGCTACATGTTGAAATTGAAAGCCAAAGAAAAGAAACCAAAATGATGCTACAAATGACATTAGACATCATTTCTAGTAAAAGCTAGAGATGGAGACCAAAAACTGTATTGCAAATAATGCAAAATGTTGAATCTATACTATTGAAGATGGCTTTAAGCTAAGAGGCTATCAAATGTATCTAAAACTCCAACTTATGTAAAAAAGCCAAATTGGATACAATATTAGTGCCATGAGGTTCTCAATCCCTACAATAAAATTAAACCTAAAGCTTAAATCTAAGCTTTAAAATTTCTACAAACTAGCTCATCTATTCTAAATTAAACCTAGCATTGCAATTGTTACCAAGAGAAAAAAAAAGTATTTTCATTTTTCAAAATAAAAAATGCCAAAACTTGTGTTGATTTATTATTACATCTGCTAAGAGAACCTGTTGAACTATTGGTCAGAGCAATTGTGTTTGCCTGTTTTAAAATATGATAAGTTAAATTGAAAAGTTTGGAAGTAAAAAATGAAATGGTTGATCAACACACAATATTAATGTTTAAAGAAGAATGGAGAAACTGGAAAGGAAACAACAAGGACATATGCAAAGGCCTCCATGTTCCATGTTAATAACTACCACCATTAACCACTAACCAATTCCATCGTCATAGTAACAACCACACTATCCTCCATACTTAGAGTTGAGAAAGTAATACAAATTAAAGACCATCTAAATCTTAAAAATAAAGTCGCATATAGTCAAAATGAGCTTAATGGCCAAATAACATTTATAGAAGTCGCTCTTGAGGTTCAATGCTGCTTCCCTAGGATACGCTACCATAAAGCAAAATGATGGTCCCTCTTAGTGTAGTTGACACTTGTGCCAAAATACATTTATATCCTAAAAACCTATTGAAATTCAGAATTCTAACATGAGATCGCGTGTAAGCTTTAGGCCATACATGGTAAATTTGCTGACGCGTGAATCGTCTATCGGTCGCAAAAGTTGAGTTGGTCAATGTCAAATTTAAGTATTTTTGCCTTCTCTCTGGATATCTGGATTCGAAAAGTTGAACTTTGAAAACCAAATACATATTGTACAAAATATATGGAAAAGCGCAGATCACATATCTTCGCTGCATTCAAATGCAGATAATTGAAATATAAAGCAGCATTGAGAGAAAAGCCAACAAAGCTTGTAAATTTGTTACCGATGTTTGCATCAATGCCTAACTACCCTTTCCTTAAGTCGTGCATTTTGATTCTGAATGTTAAATGAGAAACATCTTAGTCACATTGTATGGATCCATATATAAAACCAAAATAACTTTTTTTAAAGTGGAAAAATGAATAACTGAACATGCTATTGAATAGCGCCAGAAAATCAGTCCTGTGATCTGTGTATCCAATAATTAGGGGAACAAACAATTTGAATAGTGTACCCATTATTTATGGAACAAATAACTTAGCAAACGTTGAAACTGAAATATTTAAGAGACCATGATTGAACCTATGACTTTCAAAATGCAATAACCATAACTTGAAACTACATCTCCTTCAGTATTAGCACTAGGTCAGATATGAGTCCTTGCTGATACTATTTCAGTGGTCCATGCAATCATTGCAATGTTCCTACTCGTTTCCTAAATGTTTTTAAGAATAAGACAATGGAGAGTTTCGCTTCTGAAAAATTTCTTTTCTCATGGCAAACTTTCCAAAATGGTAGGGGTGTGTACTGGAAGACCAGACACGTGAAAAGTAATTCAGAAAATTGGAGCTCAAACTAGTAAGCCGGAAGTCAAGAGAAGAGTAAAAGCAATAATTTAGGGGATAGCAAATACTATTGATTTTCACTGATTTCTATACGTTGAGTGCAAGTCAGGTACTTCACTTTAAAATTGGAGAAACATCAGAGACTGACTTCTAATCAAATCATCAAGCACTAGTGGTCTAGTGGTAGAATAGTACCCTGCCACGGTATAGACCCGGGTTCGATTCCCGGCTGTTGCATCTTTCAAAATTTTAAATTTAGCTCCTAGCTTTCTTGCCAGCAAGTTCTAGGTACTTATCCACGTTTCGACAACTAAAGTGTAGAACAATTTCATTCCTTCCCATGTTTCGATGTTACTCTCTGGGTCTGTACAGTTTTAATTTTCTGTCAGTTGTGAAATTCGCTGTGTTGCTGGTAAATTTCCTGGACTAAAACGCTCCATGACAAAAGCGCAGAATGAACGGAAAGGGAGGAAGTGAGAAAATGGCTTCATATCAGACACTGCATTGCTACATTCCAAGAGGGAAACAAAAGGCTAGGTGCTACTTCAAGAACAATAATGCAGAAGTCAAGACAAACCTAAACCTGCTGTAAATTGTACGATAGTTTGAAATTTGATGGGAGCAAACCTGAATATGGCCAGATCTTCTTTAACACCGTGGAAGAGCATGAATCATGATTTGGAAGCTAAAAAACGGAGACAACATTTCTTTGAGGAATTTAGCAGTTTATGCTTGTAAAGGATTATATGCATCTTTGGGACTTTTTGCTCTACAATGTTATCGTGGTGCTGTAAAAGGTCTGGCGCTATTCCTCTCTGTTACACGTGCGTTGTTTTGACCATGTAAGATGCAATGTTTGACCCATAGTTTTTGGGTTTTCTTAAGAGGCTAATGTGTTATGGTGTCGAATGTGATTTATCTGAAGCTAGAGCGCACAAAGGGTCTGTTTTAGTTTTAGGTTTTTTTTTTCTAAGTTATTTAAGTATAAAATCTGTTAATTTCTTACTTTTCTAAAGCTCTACTTTGTAATTCTATTCATGTTGACATGCCTCCTTTCAACACTAACAAGAAAGGATAAAGATTTCTTTCTGATTCCTATATCAAATGGCTAGCAAAGAAAATTGTCTTATTTAATTGAACTAAATACTATAAAAAATATTTAAAATTTGAAAACCAAATTTATTGTTTGAGTATTATGTTATTTTCTAATATTGTTAAAGGTTAGATGTTTGTCCTAAAGCAACTAGACTATCCTTGATATATGAGGTTAGGCCATTGGTCCTATACAAAGATTGAGTCTAGGATCAAGAAATAAGCTACAACATGGTGAAATGTTCCAAAATTGATAAAGAATTATGTGAAACATGTGTATATGCTAAACCACCACTTCTCTCAAAACATAAAACCTTTGTAATCTTATGCAAACACTAGCCATAACTAATGACAAATATTTTATGGTTATTGTTGATGATTTTAGTTAGTGAAGCATAGCTCACTTATTGAAGGCACATCACTTATGATTATGTAAGTCAATTTTAATTCTACAAGGGTTGTTAATCAAGTGTTAGTTTAGGGGTAAGAGCATTAGCATGATAGCTCCATATCATAGTTTGATTCTAGTGAGTAACATTAAGTTATGGATTAAAAAAGATTTATAAAAGGAATTTTGAAACCATCGTTGTTTTAAGAAAGCTACCAAAAGGAAGATAAAAAAAAAGACATAGGAAAAAAATTGAAGATTATTTGAAAAAAATGAAAATAAATAAAGATATAGCTTTTCATAGATGTGAATAACAAAAAAGAACTCATATAGCCAACCCCATTTTATTGAGACAAGGCTAGGATGATGATGATGTTAGTTTTGAAACTACTTTATCCAATAGACCTAAGAGGGTCTTAGTGGACATAAGTAAAAGTTCAATTTTAGTTTCATTTATAATCTTAAGATCTAGCAATGAGGGTTATGATACAATAATAGAAAGAAAAATGTTCAATTCAAGAAATGTTAGGTTTGATGAAAGCAAGTTTAGTGCAATATTCCTAGCCAAGGTGAAGAAAGATTAGATTAAGAATATCCTCAATAAACTTTTCAAACTTCATTCATCTTATAGACAAAATGGTTTGAAGAAGTCCATCTCTTAAGCTAAATGATTAGTACAAACATTTAACAAAGAACCACAAGAGCCATAACAAGAAGTCATGCTACTTACTCAACCCATGTCTATGAACCTATAACAATTTAAGTATTGTAGTGAAAATTTATGTGACCAACTCACAACAACTCATGCAAATTTTTGTGTTTCTTTTTCTAATATCACTAATGCAATAAAAGACAGTGCAACACATTGACAACCATAAACAATCTTAAGATGTATCTTCAAATCAAATGAGGAATTTTTAGTTGTATCAAAGTAATGACTTAGCAGTGAGAGCAATGGTAAAGCCAAAAGAAAACAATTTGTAAATTAAGTATAGCATTGAGTGTATGAGGGTTTAGGGTTGACCTTAAAAGTAAAACTAAAAAATGATGCAATATCAATTCTAACTTAGGGTTTTATAGGCAAAAATAAAAATAAAAAAGGCACAAGAATAGAAGGCAAAGTCTAAATAATTACAGTTATATCAAATGAGGATTGCGTTTGCAAGGGGATATAAGGATTTTGAAAAATGAAAAATGAAATGTGGTTGTCTAATGAGAATGTCCTTCAAGTCTAAAAATAAAGATGCAATTTGATTCAATCATATTCTATTAGATTAGGTTCAATGGAATCTTTGAAATGATGTCTCATGTATTCTATTTATAAACCAAAAAATGCCTTGCACTTAAACCCACTAAGAAGGCTATGGAAGCTTCTAGATTTTGAGTTGTTAATTTGATATCAAAATAATACTAGACAATGAGAATGACATCAAAAGTGAATAACATGAAAATAACATAAAAAATAATACACTACATTAGAGTGATGCCAAATGTTGTAGAAACACTAAATAATATTGTTAAGTTGGTAGAAAACTACTAAGGAGATGTATGTTACACATAGGCTTTCAAATGGCGAAAAGGAAGATGAGTATGGGTACAACACTAAGAAGATTTGAAATTAAATGTATGAAAAGAGAAAGTCATTAATTAATACAATTTAATTATGAAGAATTAAACTTAAATAGATGTGGATAAACCTCATGGTAAGAAAATTATTGATACAAAATATTTAAAAATAAATATGATAAAAATGAAAACATCAAAGAAAAAAAATTTATAAACAATGATAAAATATTTACATCCATTGTTAAACTTGATAATACAAAACTAATGATTCCATCACTAAATAAATATTAGGTCCTTGTCTACTATAACAAGGATGATAACTGATGAGACGCGATATGCACAAGCCGTGATATTGCGGCCATCGCGATATTGCATTTCATGCGATATCATGTTGTCCCCTATGATATTGCGTACACGATATCGTGGTCCACCACCAAATCTATAAATAAGAGGTAGCACTCCATTCATTTAAAATCATAGGCTAGAAGTAGTGAAGCTTTGGCGGATTGATCACCCCAGAGATAAAATATTTTCCATGTGCCCGCAGTAGGAGTCCCCCAAGTGAACGGTTCTTTATTCGAGCAGCTTTATACCTGAACGCAAGTTGTGTATGGCAATAAAGACGAGCTTTGTGGATAAACCTTGCAGTACATGGCTAGGTTTTATTTCATATTATTTCTTACCCGTTGTTAGCGCGACATGAGTACGACTTGGTTACGAGCATTGACGAATGTGTACGGCTAACCAAGGAATTGGCTACTCATCGCGATTAGATTCTCTCACACTTACCTCCTAGAATGTGGGACGAGTACGACTTGATTACAAGCATCTACGGATGTGTACGGCTAGTCAAGGAATCAGCTGCTCATCACACTTAGGCTAGTTAGGTGCCTCAGTACGACCACTTCTAGCATGTGCTTTACGTGTGGTGATCCCAGTAACGATTAGCATTTGGTAACCACAGTTGCACAGTTCAGGGTGTGTATGGTAAGTGGGAACAGATGCTGACACTGGTTAATTTAGACTTAGGTCCTTAGTTAGAGTAGTTAGTTCTCTCAACCCTTCACCCTCTAGCATAGGAGATAAACCTGAAGAGACCAAAAAAAATCATATACCTCGGACGTACTTAACCATACATCGTGACAACAACAAGTAAGTCTGGGAAGACAACGAATGATTAACCCCAAGTGTTCCATGGGGTGTTTAGGCATTTAGTCTATGGAGTTCGACTGGATCATGCGTGCTACACTCATTTCGTATGGTTGAGTGTAGGGGTACCTCGCCACTCATCATTGGCGCCGTTGCCGGGGACTAAGTGTTTATACGCCAATTAGAACATTAGGAAATCTTTCACATCGTTGTGAGCCTTAAAAAACCTTTGGGTTAATTAGTTAAATAAGAACATATTTAACGGTGAATAGCACACCAATAAAATGGCTTCTTCTCATAAGGTTAACTCACCTAGGAATAACACGGAAGACAGTCAGCAACATATACATAACCTAACCCAGCCAAGCCCTAAACAATATAAGATAGTTTATACTCATCCCGATGAGTATATTCTTGATTACAATTTTATCCTCCATTAGGATGAACAGTTGCACTAGAGAGATTTGTTTGGTAACATAGTTTTACCACCAGATCAATTTGTTCCGAACATGCTCTTCCATGCCTTGGCACAGATTGGCATGCAGGACTTATTCACTGAATAGGTTGCTGGAGAATATGATATAAGGGATTATCATCCTACCGCTTTGCAACATATGAGGGACGAAAGGCAGGAGAGCAAACACTCATTGTTGAAGGGCAAGGTCCCCCATGTCCTTAGTGAAATAGGAGATGAGGAACCCCTCATAACGGGTTTCTTAGAAAATGATGTTCCTCCTCCTCACAATGGTGAAGAGGTTAGGCATTAGAACCTTCGATCAACTGTACATGCTATGGGCTCTGATCCCCGTGATCACCAACTGTTCATGGCAGGAACAACCACTCACACTAAGGACAAACACTTAGATCATTACAACAATCGAGGCCGAAGCAGCCGAAGAGAAGGTAAGAAACATTGCCATGGTGATGGATCCCCTTCCTCTTCTCCTTCATCTCACCATTCACACTCTCCTTCCACATCTGGGCACAGCCATTGTGAGCACAACAGAGAGGGTTAAAGTAAGGGAGATGAAATACCTCGATAGGAAGGTTGGGAGTTAGGACAAGGGAAAGGACGTAGGGAGAGTAGGGAACCACCATGAAGACATCATAGACATCATGACAGAGATGATCATGATGAAGCCCTACTCGTAACCTGAAGGATGCTAGACATCACAGAGGTAGTTAGGATCCCCACAAGGCACTTAAAAGATAGTCAGATCAAGCGTTTGGACATAAATAATATCCCACGTTTTGAAGGGGGATACAATGCTGATCCTCAACATCATTTACAGGCATTCCATGATGCCTGTGCCTTGCAGAATATAGATAATGAGTGGTAGAAGCTTAAGTTGTTCCCAAGGACACTCACCAAAGAAGCAGAGAGCT
>MNCI01019003.1:422623-437018 GCA_015680685.1 Gnetum montanum | reverse complement strand
AGCAGCAACACTTCTTTCTATCTCTCTCTTTCTCTCAAGATGCCAACAAAGGCCTGATGTCATTGTAATAAGGTGTTCACCTTTGTTGTCATGAACACCAGTTTTGTCAAGTCTTGTAATAATGATCCGTTCACATGTCATCCCATTAGTTCCATTCCCCTCAATAATTTCATACCTTCCCGATATTATTGTAAGGAACTCAAGGACGAGTTTTCATTCAGTCATGGATGTATGATGAGACGCGATATGCACAAGCTGCGATATCGGATCCCCTACGATATCGCGTACACGATATCATGTCATCCCCTAGGATATCGTGGTCCGTCGCCAAATCTATAAATAAGAGGCGGCACTCCCTCATTTAAAATCATAGGCTAGAACTAGCGAAGCTCTGACAGATTGATCATCCCAGAGATAGAATATTTTCCATGTGCCCACAGTAGGAGTCCCCCAAGTGAATGGTTCTTTATTCGAGCAGCTTTGTACTTGAACATAAGTTGTGTACTGTAATAAAGACGAGCTTTGTGGATAAACCTTGCAGTACATGGATAGGTTTTATTTCATGTTATTTCTTACCCATTGTTAGTGCGGCATGAGTACGACTTGGTTATGAGCATTGATGAATGTGTACAGCTAACCAAGGAATTGGCTACTCATTGTGATTAGATTTTCTCACCCTTACCTCCTAGAATGTGGGACGAGTACGACTTGATTACAAGCATCTACGGATGTGTACGGCTAGTCAAGGAATCGTCTACTCATCACACTTAGGCTAGTTAGGTGCCTCAGTACGACCACTTCGAGCACATGCATTTCGTGTGGTGATCCTGGTAACGATTAGCATTTGGTAACCACAATTGCACAGTTCAAGGTGTGTACGGTAAGTGGGAATGGATGCTGACGCTAGTTAATTTAGACTTAGGTCCTTAGTTAGAGTAGTTAGTTCTCTCAACCCTTCACCCTCTAGCATAGGAGATAAACTTGAAAAGACCAAAAAAAATCATATACCTCGGACTTACTTAACCATACACTATGACAACAACAAGTCTAGGAAGACAACGAATGATTAACCCCAAGTGTTCCATGGGGCATTTAGGCATTTAGTCTGTGGAGCTCGACCGGATCGCATCAATAACACTAAGACAACAACACATTCAACTTTTCTTAATGAATATCTTGACATAAGGAAACTTACCTTTTGTAGCTTGAAGAATTTGAAAACAAAGAAAAAGAAAATAAAATATTTAAATTGATTAAATCTTTTTATGGACTTAAGCAAGTTCCTAAAACTTGTTTCCATAGATTTAATGATTATTTACTTATGAAGGGATATTAATCATATGTCAAAACTTACTCTTTATCACAAGTGTATTGGATTAAATTTTAATGTCATTCCTCTCTATGTTGGTAATTGAGTGTAGTGTAAGGACACCTCTTTTGAGCCATTTTTCATCCCTACATGTAGTTATTTGTAGGTTTTGGAAAGCTAGAGAGAAATCTTGGAGGTCATAGAGGAGTCTTGGTAGATAGCTAGGATGCATAAGAGGCATTCCAAAGGTAGAGGATATGTATTTTCTTGCTAGGAGACATCTCTTCCAAATAGGAAACATCTTTGGGAAGATGTTTCACCTCAACAGGAGACATCTCTTCCAAATAGGAAACATCTTTAGGAAACATCTTTGGGAAGATGTTTCACCTCAACAGGAGACATCTCTTCCAAATAGGAAACATCTTTAGTAAACATCTTTGGGAAGATGTTTCACCTCAACAGGAGACATCTCTTCCAAATAGGAAATATCTTTGGAAAGATGTTTCACCTCAACAGGAGACATCTCATCTGTAGGTTGGAAATGACAATAAGATGTCCTGCCGAAGTAAGAGACATTGCATATGGCCAAGGAAAGTTTCAAGTTGGAAATTCCAAGTTTGAAAATAACTAAAAAAGATGAGAATAAGATGGAAATAGTTGGGAATGTCCAAGTTGAGTATAGAAAAGGTTTCTCTAAGGTTTTTATCTTGAATTTAATAAATATTATATGTGTTTTCATGTTATGAGATATGATTAGAGTGGAATGAGAGAAAAAGTATAAGATTACAAGAGTGTGTGTGCATCTCTATGATCAATTATATGTGTTGACATTGTGACTCTTATGTGTGTTAAGTTTGGATCTCAATCCTATGTTTGTGGGAGAGATCTCATTCGGTTATGCCTTGCATTAAGGACAACTGTTGTGTGGTTGTAGAGTCTCATGCTTTACAATGTCATTGAGTATGTGAGTATGTTATTGTGACTTGTGGAACCATTGATTTGTAATATTCTTTGCATTAATTAAAGATAGCTAGTTTTTCTTATTTTCTGTCAAATTGAATTATCTTCATATATTCAATTCAAAAGGCCAAAGAAATTGGAGTAATCTTACTCTACTATTTTTGGTGTCAGAGCATTAGATCGATCTTTTCTTGGAAATTAGTTATGGAATTTTGTCAATTTCAATCGCTCCTAAGATGAAATAGGTTTAGGCCCTAAATAAACACATGCAAAGCATGAAATCTTCATTTCAACTGATGGCTGCTTGATTGGATGAGATTAATGCCAAGGTAGACTTGAATGTAGATCCCAACCATATTCAAGCTTAGAAAGGTGATAAGAATTCATATTTGAATGGTTTAGAAGAAGTTCCTTAACTTGGTAAAGGAGCAATAGATGAGGAGGAAGAGCATTCTAGCTATGGGACTATAGAAACCCATCAATGTAGGATTATAATGGGAGGAAATTCAAATTCTCATGTTGGAGTTCTAAGATTTGCACCATTGAAATCTACTTCTTATGGTAAGCTTAATGATGAAGATGAAGTAAGGTTTTCTAGAGTGTTTAGAAATGTTTCTATACTTCCATATGTGAAACTAAAGACTTTCAATGGTATAGATGACACCAATGCTTTTGCAAGTTGGATAAAGGTGCTTCATAAACAATTTGAATTGGAAGAGGTACCAAATCAATTAAAGGTAGTGATTTCTAAATCTAGATTAGAGGGTATGGCTTCTACTTAGTGAGAATGAATTCCAAAGCTATGAGAGGAAAAATGGATAACTGATCAAGGATTAGACTATAATGAAATATAGGTTGAGAAGAAAATTTTACTAGTCTTGAAAAAGGTAAGAGAAAATCATGAAGTTCAAATTCCTTAGTCAGAATGACAAAGATTTCAAGGAGTTTTACATAAAATTTGTGAACTATTCAATCAAGCTAAGGTGAACTAGGAGTATGAATAGGCTTTAATCTTTCTAGGAGTTCTCAAAATTACATATTAGTAAGAGTTATCATTCTATGAGTCCCAAATTCTTGATGAGGCCTATGATTTGATACTTAATGAAGAAAAGAAACTTCATGGGTTTGGGAAGAAAAGAAAACAAGCATACAAGAAAAAGGACAAAAAAAAAATACAAGTTAGAGATGGAATCTATGTCAAAATCTGAATACAAGGATGACATCCATAATAAGAAGCCAAAGAAGGATGATGAGAAGGACAAAGCCAAGAAGGACCAAGGCAAGGAAGCCAAGGATCAAGGCTGCAACTCATTCAAGATTCAATACTTAAAATGTGAAAAATGAGAATACAAGCAATGGGAATGTCCACTTCACAAGACAACCAAGGGCAAACATGTACAAACCATGAAAGTAGAGGAGACATCATGTCAAAATCTTTATAGAGGTAATCTTAATTCTTCCAAAATTGAGGAAGTTTTTAAATTAAATTCTTATGCATTTATGATAAATGTAAATAGAGGATATCATCCATCAAGAAAATTGTTATTTCAGATTGGGACTAGATGTTTGCTTGGTGGGGAATGGATTCATATTTTAATTAATGGAAGAGTCCAAGAAAATGTTATTTGATCTAGGATAGTTGCTATATTTTATTTAATGATAAATCCACATCCTAAACCCTACAAGATGCATTGGTTGTGATGAGAAATCTCTCAAGAGATGAGAGAACAATGTATCTTGAAATTTAAAATTGGCAATTATCATGATGTTGTGAAATGTGGCATACTACCAATTAATTGTGTTAATGTAATTCTTGGAAGGCCTTGGAATTTTGATAATAGGATGTTCAATTTGATAGAGAAATTCATCTGTGGAGTGTAATAAGACTTGATGAAATCCATTTGTTGATTTCTATGATAGCTGATGAGCAACAAGTATACCCTACGCCCAACCATATGAATCACTAGCATTCACTCAGTGATTCGATTGAATTCCATAGAATTTAGCTTTCAAAGTACACCGGTTTCTAGGAGGTGAATCTAACTATTGCAATCATTGTCTTCTCAATTCCACTTGTAAATTGCAAGTGTATGGTTAAGTGTAAATAAGATGATGAGGCACTAAATAGTCAATGCATCAACTAGACTGTGTATACGAGGCCCGTATGCATAGCTGCGTCGATGCGACCCCATCGATGCATCCCTTCATGTGTCGATGTGGCCCCGTTTACGTAGATCCTGTTTCAACCTATAAATAAGAGGGCCTTCTGTCTCATTTAGGTATCTTTTAGTTAGTTGTAGCAAAGCGCTTGCATTTTGTTTCCGTAGGAGTTAGAATATTTTCCCAGTGCATGCCTGTAGTGTGATGCTTGTAATTGTACAGGACCTTTATTTGAGTGTGATGTACTTGGACGTGCACATGACAAGAAATAAAGATCAAGATTACTTCATCATTGTAGCATTCACTTAGTTTTAATTGTTTAATTATTATTGTTAATTGTTATTGTCATTTATTGTTTTCTTAGTTAATATTTCCTTATCATCATTTACTAGTCCTATTTTTAAATGCGAAATGAGTACGACTTAATCACGAGCATTTAAGTGTGACTACTTGGTAACCCAGTACTGTACCTAGGATCTACTCTTGGTAACCCTAGTAGTAGTCGTGCACGAAGTCCAAGATGTGTACGGATGATTAAGGAATGGATTCTCATCGCACTTAGGTTAGCTTAGACTTCATTTCCTATTACTCATTAGTTTAATCAAGATTATTCTCCATTGTCTCTAGGAGTAGCACTAATTTAGGATCACATCATACGCCTCACTCTGGACTAAACCATACGTGACAAAGCAAATACTAGTCTAGGTGGAAAGACAGTGAACTGCGATCAACGTGTAACTATCTAGATACCACGACTAACCTGTCCACGGAGTTTGATCATATTGTGCATGAATGCTCATATTCGTATGGTTGAGTGTAGGGGTACCTAGCCGCTCATCATTGGCACCGTTGCCAGGGATGGTGCTAGTTATTTAGATTAGTTACATCATACAAGATCACTGTAACAAGTATTAATGATATATCCTTTAGAAAAGAAATTAAATTAAAATTCAGTAAGTCACACATGATTTACAACAATGTCTCTCTTACAAGACTATAATAATGCCACATCTAGTGAGGCAATTCATTATAGAACCAACAAATATTATAACAATGAAGATTGGAGTACGCAACCCGAGATGGGGATTTCTTATAAACATAAATGAAGACAACATCATTCCAACACACAAAAGCATAACTTACCCAATGATGATGAACCCCTACTGGCCACTACAAGCTTAATAGAAATACAAGAGGCTATTCGAATAGCCCGCAGGCATCGTAAGGAAAGTTGTCTACCCGTGCTTGATTTAAACAACTTTTCCAAGTATTTAGGAGGCTATGATTCAGATCCAAAACAACATTTACAAGCCTTCTATGATGCTTGTACATGGAAAAATATTGATAATGGGTGGAAAAAGCTTAAGCTCTTTCCTTTGACACTCGTTGGCCAAGAAAAAGTATGGTATTGGTCGTTAAAACCAAAATCAATTCAACGCTGGTCGACAATGGTAGAACTCTTCAATGAAAGATATCAAACCTATGCAAGAGTGTTAGCCTTGAGGAGACAAATCCAAGAATGGAAACAAGCACAACATGAACCCTTGGACATGGCCTTAGAAAGATATTATGCCTTGTTAAACAACTGCCCAAGCCATGGGTTCTCCGAGGAAAGGCTAATGTACCATATCATAGATGGGCTTCGTAATGAAACAAGGGAGACCCTAGGGATGTACACCCGAGGTCAACTATATGAGCTATGAACCCATCAATTCCAAGAGCTTATCAAGTGGATAGCAAAATAAGAAGGAGAAATAACTAAATGGGAGAATGTTGAAGGTTCTCAATAGGACCAAAATCTCAACTTAACAAGGGTCCATGATCATGAAGAGGAGAAATCAACTCACTTCAAGGAGGTGGAATCATCTTTGCCAATCCTACAATCACTAGATGAAATTGATGCAAAAATTAATAAGATGATGGACTAGGTACATGAAAGATGTGGAGAATATGCCAACATTATTAGAGGAAAAACTATGCCAAATTGAGAAACAGGATAGGACACCACGCAACAATCGAAACAAAGGGTAGAAGATAATAAGAATAAGAACTCAACTACCAATTTCACATATCAATGTAACGTCTGTCTATACGATCACCCCAAAGGGAAATGTCCAGTTTTGTCACATTTACATGAGCATTGGGGAGGAATGTTACATCCATATTTTGTACAGAAATATCAGGTTCAACCATAGTGGCAAAAACCTCAGTTGTGGGGGAGGCCATTGCCAACTAGACCATACCCTTCATATGTCCCAATGCCAAATGCTTATTATGTTCAACACCCTATTTCTCCAACAAAATTAGCATCCTCTACCTCACCTCATCATTATCATTCTCCCAAGTACTATCCACTCATGTCCTCTCCAACAAGATCACCACCTCATGTGCCTTACACTTCTCCTCAACCTTAATATTCTCATACTTCACCCCCTTCTACCTCAGCGCCAGCTATGCCAGAAGATTTTGCACCACAGCACCAACCCACAAACATTACTTGTGCTGCTACTGTCAACAGTAGTGGAGGTCCCTCACAACATCGAAGGTGTCTCTTCTTTAGACATGACCGTTGAAAGGGACACCACAGTTTAGAAACCACTGCATCCGCCAACTCAACACAAATCCAGCACTTTGGTGCATCTTCCTCTTCAAATCCAATGCCTCATGTTACCTTATAAGGGCCACCCCTCAATACTCCAACAACCATGGGGCCCAATGAATATTGCCACATGGGGAAACATGTTGATCCTTGCATACCATCTTATAGTCACAAGTACCATAGTGGGTCAACTCCTTATAAAGTAACCACATCTTATAACTTTCCCAACTATGTCAACTCTAATCAAGTGTGTGAACCCCAATGTTGTAAGTATGACCGGGTCCTAATATTTCCAACATGCAAGGATCCTAACCTTCCATTTATTAATTCTAGTCATGCTTAACCATTTTGCTATGGGGGGTATCCTCCATTCTAACAACACAAAATTAATAAATATTTTTCTATTTCTTTAATTTTTCAACTTTTTGTTTTCTAGTTTTTCACCTTTTAAATCATTGTTTTATCTTTTTGTCTTTTTATATTTTTATGAGTAATCTCATATGCAAATAAACCACTCATGTGACTCATTGGTTGAGGTGTTGTTTTATGCTATCAAGTCTCAGGTGATTAATTATTTGGGCAGAGAACCCACCAAATCCACCCAACCATTCTATTAATAAGAGGTTCTACTCTAGGTATGATGATATTCTTAACATCATTAAAACTTAAAGTAATTTTGTGCTTTTTATGCCCAGAGTGAAAAATGATGGACTAAGAGGGAATGGCCAGGGTGTGACATCAAGGGAAGTTGTGGATTCTTTTTGGTGACATCTGTAGGTGCTATCATGCAGCTTGGTTGTACTAAGATCCTTGAAGATCTAACAAAAAATGGAAGTAAGAGTATTAAAGGCACCCAATAAAAACAAAACACAAAGAAAAAGAGGGAAGAGAGGGAGAAGAGAGTGTGCCAAAGTGGCCAAACAAAAAGTATGTTGCAAAGAAATTCCATGTCACTCCTCCCTTGCACCAAACGTCAAGTGATCGTATGCCTTGCTGTCATGGTGCTCTTATGGTTGTCCATCATTGGATGCAAAAATGCGATGTCAATGATCGGAGGAATGGACTTGGTCTTGATTTTGGAGCGACAGGCTAATGACAAATTAATCATTCCCTACACTCAAGAATTCATTGTCCCCTGAGTCAGTTACCTCATATCCCAATCTCTACAATCCCTTCTCTGATTCATTCCATCTCACTATTCATCTATTTTTCGTTCATGTCTTGTATAGCATTGAATTCATACCTCATCACGGTGGTATCAACATGTGTGTGTTTTTTTGCATCGGTATAGATTACATTTAACCCTTCTAGTAGCTATGGACGTCTTAAGGTGTGGTCACGCAAGGACATATAGGTTGGAACCTACTTTGGGGAGGACCCACTTATGTGAATTTTGTAATTTGTACTTGTTGCACACCACCACATCATCTTATACCCTACAAGTATTTCATTGCAAAATATATTCTTTCCTCTATCATTATTTTATCAAACGTTCCTCAAAACCAGGTCCAACATTAAACTTTTAGGGCAACTTGATTGCAAAATTTCTAACTCTAAAATCATATTGGGTAAAGAATGCAACATTTATTAATGACAATGAGTAAGGTATGAAATCATTGAACTTTTTTCAATAACCCTACTAACAATTGATATTTTTGTGATTATAGATGTCCCCTAAAAGAAGACAACAAGGACGACCTTCTCAAGGTGTAACCGAATGACCTGGGGGTGGCAAAGGCCAAGGACCTCATGCAGAACACGCAGAGCAGAAGCTAATCATTCAACATCCATCATGAAACTCTTGTTACTACATAATCTATCCAAGCAAAGGGAGGAGAGGTCAGGGCCTGAGTCTATGAAGAGGAATGACGACTATCTGCGTCATGGCATGTCAAGGCCATTCAAGTGTTCCTGCAGCTTCTGTGTCCATGAAAAGTGTCGACTCCATCAAACATTGGAACATTAGCATGGACAACTCATAATCCTCAAATAGAAGAGGAGAAACGTCAGGTCCTTCTCCAATGGTATCAATCTCAAAAGCCTGATGCAAAAAACAAAGGAAAGACACCCATGGAGGATCCACCACTACCAGAAACCCCATGAATTCCGCAAGTTTTGTCTTTTGTGTCTATGTCCAATTTTGTCATATCCACTACAGCATGAATAAATTTCTAGTCAGTCAATAATCCCATACCTATCCACTGTGTATTCAACTGAGCTCGTTCCTCACTTTCGTTGACTCGAGGACGAGTTGTTATTCAGTCGTGGGGGTATGATGAGGTGCTAAATAGTCAATGCATTGACTAGGCCACATATACAGGTCCCCATATATGCGGCCGTGTCGATGTGGCCCCATTGACGCATCCCTCCATGTGTCAACGTGGCCCCATTTATGCAGAGCCTATTTCAACCTATAAATAAAAGGGCCTTTCACCTCATTTAGGTATCTTTTAGCTAGTTGTAGCGATGCGCTTGCATTTTGTTTCTATAGGAGTTAGAATATTTTCCTAGTGCATGCCCACAGTGTGATGCTTGTAATTGTATGATACCTTTATTTGAGTGTGACGTACTTGGACGTGCACATGACTGGAAATAAAGATCAAGATTACTTCATCATTGCAGCATTCACTTAGTTTTAATTGTTTAATTATTGTTGTTAATTTTTATTGTCATTTATTATTTTCTTAGTTAATATTTCCTTATAATCATTTACTATTTCTGTTGTTAAATGTGGAATGAGTATGACTTAATCATAAGCATTTAAGTGTGACTACTTGGTAACCTAGTAGCGTACCTAGGATCTACGCTTGGTAACCTCAGTAGTAGTCATGCACGAAGTTCAAGATGTGTTCGAATGATTAAGGAATGGATGCTTATCACACTTAGGTTAGCTTAGACTTCATTTCCTATTACTTATTAGTTTAATCAAGATTATTATCCATTGTCTCTAGGAGTAGCACTAATTTAGGATCACATCATACGCCTCACTCTAGACTAAATCATACATGACAAAGAAAATACTAGTCCAGGTGGGAAGACAATGAACTATGATCAATGTGTAACTATCTAGATACCATGACTAGCCTATCCATGGAGTTTGACTAGATCGCGCGTGAATGCTTGTATTCGTATGGTTGAGTGTAGGGGTACCTAGCCGCTCATCATAAGGCATATGATTTTTATCTTTTTTTATTTTATGTTTTAATTACCTAAGTGCTAGAAACAAAGTAAATTTAATGTGTAATTAATCTAATTAATCCAATAACTAAACACTTAACTAATCCTAACATTGGCATCCATTCCCACTTTCCATACACATCCTGAACATGTTATAGCACCACTGGGTTACCAATCGTTAAATGTATACTCGAAGTGATCATGCTTATATTTTCTATTTAGTAGATATTAGTTACGTAGTTAAAATTCATTAAAGTAAATTGCATAAATATTAAATGCATAAAGAAAATATTAATCTATTCCAAGTGCTACAAGGTTTTATCAGAAAAGCTTGTCTTTATTGCTATTCACACTAAGGTTCTTAGGTAAATTAGTGCTTGAATAAAGATCCATATACTTCTTTGACTTCTACTATAGGCACTTAGAAAATATTCTTACTTTCAAAGGAAAAAACTGTAAGAACTTTGCTACAAGTACGAAAAAATTAGATAAATTGTGCATCCAAGTGCTATATTTATAGCATGCATTCATCCCACAATATTGGATATCCAATGATGCATCATGGGTTCTAATATCGAGGATATGATATCACAGCTTCAATATCAAGGATTCAATATTAGGGCATAGGCTAGAAATAATTCATCATACCCCTACAACTGAATGAAAAGTCATCCTTATGTGAACAAAAGGAGTAACAAGTCCTTTTACAAAATATTGGAAAGGTATGGGATTAATGACTAACTAACACACAAGTTGGCTCAGACCAAACAAGTAGATGCTAAGTGCCCAAGTGTACAAATTTATAATTATACAAACAAGTTGGTGTTTATGACAACAAAATTAAACACCGTGGAACAAATTGACATCCAAACCCCTGTAGTAGCTTTGAAGAAGAGGGAGAACATCAAATGGTTCCAAAGAGGTCTCGTTGCATGGCTTCTGCTACCTACTCCTAGGGTTGTTTAGGCTATGAATCCTTCCCTCTCTAGGCCTCTTTTCCCTTAGTTGGAATGGTCCCACTTCTACTCCATGCTTCCCTTTTGGTACCATATTTGATCACAACAAAATTAAGGATTAGCATGTGATGTGTAACTTATAACATATAGGTACCTTGTCTCTCTCAGTACTTACACTTGGCTAAATTATGATTTTGGTAGATTGATTATTTTAATATTATTTGATTTCTATAGCTACCAAAGTTTGTTGGAAGGGTTTAACCTCATAAATTGATGATTTTAATATTATTTGATTAGTTAAACCCTTTTGGAAGTCAAAAAAATTTTGAAAATTTTTCCATTTCCATAAAAAAACCTGTGTGGCCTCCATGATGTAAAGCGTACCTTTAGTAGCAGTAGGACTGAAAACTAGGTAAATAAGACAAGCAGTTGAAAAGTTATGGGCTCTAGAAGATTCTAGGCTCTAAAAATATTGAACATTAAAGATAAAAGGAAAAAATAATTTCAACATAAATTGAAGTTCTTGGAGAGCCAGAAAAGCCATGAACATGATGAAATGCTTGAAGAGGGTTATCTAATTTAGAACAAAATGAGTGCTTCATTGGAGAATAGTGTAAAGAAGTGCATAATTAGATATTGTCAATGGGGTGCACAAAGAATTTTATTGCGAAAATACCTAATGATAAAGAACTTAACTAGCCCAACAATGAGGTATATAAGTGGATCCTACCCAAAGTAGGCTCATGTCCTTAATGCCCTTGCATGCCTTCAAAAAAGGTATCTATGGATCCCATGGTTGATTAATGGTTGTGGAAAGTTAAGGACTAAATCCCATAAGAACCTACCCAAGAATTTTGACACATCAAACTAAGACATTAAACAAAACCATGCAAAATTAACAATGCGGTGAGTTATGGAAAGTAGTAGCAAATAAAAGCGAAGTTGGAATGGCATCTTGAATCATGGTCACATGAAGTTCCTTATGGATTTTATGATTAAGATGACCTGATAAAGTTCATCCTTAGTCTAGGTCAAAACCAACCACTTCCAGTGAATTTGCATCAATACTCTTAGACCAATCCACTCCCTTAAGACACAAGAATGCTCTTGTAGATCAATCACCATTCCTTAAGAAGAAGAAAAGAGAAGTAGGAAGTGAGAAAAGGCCTTAGTTAGAGGGGACCTTCAGGCATGGGTAACATTTCTTTCTAGTCCCATAAGTAGTGCTTATAGCTCGTTATTAATTCTAAGGGATGTGCTTGAATTTCCATCATTTTTTTCATTTTTTTTGAGTTTTATATTTTTGTGATTATTGGATGGGAACCACACCATGCAAAGACTTTTAGCTTCATGTTATTAATAAATAGCAAAATTGTGAGAAATCCATGAAAACACTCAAGCACTCAAGAGGGTAAGTAAGTACATAGAGTATTGAATCCCCTTGAAGTCACACCCTTATCAATCCATTTCATCCTTCCCGAGTTTGGAAACCTCCCAAGGTGACAAGTTTGTTAAAATTTTTATTAAGGAAGGAACCTCATATTTCCAAAACAAGGAATACTATAGAGTTTTTGGATGGGTGGATGATGTGGACTCCTTGCCTATTTCATGAAAAAGAAACCATGTCTTAGTTATCAATACCAAAATTCATAGATAGAATCTAGACATTAACAATCAAACAACATTATGGTACAAGCCACCATTAAGTATCTATAGCTACATTGTGTCTTGTTGGCATTAAAGGAAAAAAAAGATAAGATAAACACAAGAAAAACATAATAATAATTCAAGCCAAATAAAGTAAAATATAGAAGAAATTGTAAAATATGTATGAAAAAAAATGTACTAATGATGTTGTAAAACAAAAATGGTGCAAAATAAAAAAAATATAAAATAAAAAAGTGTAGAAATTGAGAAGTCACTTTGTATGATTAGAATGAATGGCCATATCCCCCACAACTAATTTGGAAGGAGGAGATCTGAAATATTAAGTGTGCTTATCCATTTGAGGAGGTGTTGTGGTTGCTGGCTCTCTTAAGCTCATGGAAAGGTTTGATTTATTGTATGTTGGTTAGAAATTTCTTATTTGGGATTTTAGGTTTGTAAATCAACATGGCCATAGAAGGAATGGTTCCATATATGATGTAAGGCCCTTCCCACAATGTCTAAAACTTAGTTCTTTGTGGCACATGTATGGGGTTCCAGTAAAGGACCTTGTCTCCCGATTAAAATTTTACTTTTCTTATTTTGAGATCATGGCATAGATTGCTAAATGTCTTGTGTAACTTTTTAGATTAAAATTTTACTTTTCTTTTTATGCTAGACTTAGGTTAAGGTTAAGGTCACAAGCTATTAAAAGGATACGAAGCTTAGACTGAATAGGAGGAGTTGGCAATTTTTCATATGCTAGCTTATAGGGAGAATAGCTTATAGGAAGTTTCCAGGTGGAGTGGTAGGTCCAAAGGGCATCATTGAGTTTCATCCTCTAGTCTCTCTTATATGTTCTAATTGTTCTTGTTAAGATTTTAGTGATTTCCTTATTTGTTACCTCTACTTGACTATTAGCTTGGGGGTTGTAATGTGTTGTTAATTTATGTTCTACCCGCAAGCACTATATGAGCTTCCAAAAGGTAGTGCTTGTAAAGTGAGTACCATTGTTAGAAATAAGTGTACATGGCACACCAAACCTATTTATAGCATTTTGTTGTACAAATTGAGCAACTATAGAAGATGTATAGTCTGTGATAGTTGCTGCTTCTTTTCATTTTGTATAATAGTTAATAACAACTATGATGTACACCTTTCCATTTGACATGAATGTGATGGGATCCATGAAGTCAATGCCATAAATAATGAAGGATCCAAATGGTTGGATTCACTACTAAGGATCCTCCATACAAGTAGTCATCCCACCATCATGTTGATAGAATTCACAAGAGTAAATAAATTGGCAAGTATCCCTAAAGAGTGTTGGCCAAAAATACGCTACCATCAAGATCTTAATGGTAGTGCATCTCCAAGCATAGTGGTCACCATAAGGACCCTCATGAGCATCTTGGAGAATGCACAGTTGATTAGCATCAAGGATACACCAATGAACCAAGTCATTAGCACATACTTTATAAAGATGTTCATTGATCTCCATGAAGTGTTTCACATAGTGCTGAGACGTGGTTTACACTAGGCCGCGATATCGCGTACGCGATATCGCGACCGACGCGATATCGCGTCTTC
>MNCI01019003.1:393413-416471 GCA_015680685.1 Gnetum montanum | reverse complement strand
CCAAAAAAATCACATACCTCAGACTTGCTTAACCATACACCGTGACACATACAAGCAAGCCTGGGAAGACAACGAACGATTAACCCCAAGTGTTTCTTGTGGCGTTAAGGCATTTAGTCTGCGGAGTTCGACCGGATCGCGCGTGTACACTCGTATTCGTATGGTGGAGTGTAGGGGTACCTCGCCACTCATCACATAGGAAAGAAACTATTATTTCTTCCCATCGTCCAACTCTTATGGCATATTCTAAGTGAGAAGATAGGTAAGAATGTCATTGTACTAGTTAGGCTCATTGGGAATTTCTTCAATTATAGCCTTGACAAGGAGTTCATTAGGAAATTAATCAAAAAGTGGGCTCTTCTTCTCTTTGTTGTCCCATCTCAATTGATGCAAGTGGTTAACAACCACATTGTTAGTTTTCTTTCAATCTACCATCATAAGATCAAATTCCTACAAGATCATAAGCCATTGTATGATATAGGGGCTCACCATTGGTTTATTCATTCGGAACAATATTGCATTATGGTATGTGTGCACAAACATATTGTACCCAAGCACATAGTGCTTGAATTTCTCCAAGGCATACACCACCACCATCAATTCTTTCTCTATTGTGATGTAGTTTAGCTATGCACCCACAATGCTTTAGCTCATATAATGGATATAATAATGACCTTTTTAATCACTCAACTACATGAGAATAGCTCCCAAGGCATAATTTGATGCATTTGTCATGATGTGGAATGGTCTGGACCAATCAAGTGCTCATAGAATTAGAGTTTCTACAAGATTCTACTTGGGTTACTAAAATGCATCCTTGCATTCCTCATTCTAGAAAAATAGAGCATCCTTCTTTGTAAGATCTACCAATGATTTAACAATCTTAAAGAAATTCTCTATGAAGTGTCAGTAGTAGCTAGTGTGAACAAGTAATGACCAAGCATCATTGATACTTTTTGGTTGATCAGTAAGTCCTTGGATGACCATTATTTTCATCCACATCAATCCATTTTTTAGATATTCTATGCCCCAAAAAAATGCCTTCCTGGACCATTAGGTGGCTTTTCTACTAGTTGAGTTGAAGGTTTGTCTTTACACACCTTTTTAGCACTTGCTCAAGATGATCTAGGACTTGCTCAAATGTAGCCCCATAGGTGGAGAATTCAACCATAAATACTTCCATTCTACTACTAATTTTCTATTGAAAGATTCTTAGGAAAAGACATTGGAAGGTTATAGGGGCGTTACATAGACTAAATGACATCTTTCTATACAAAAAAGTCCCCTAGGAACTTGTGAATGTAGTTTTGGCCTGACCTTCAAGTACAATATGAATTTAGTTATAGCTGCTATAACCATCCAAAAAAAATGCCTAGAAATGATGTCCAATACTTGATCCAAAAATGGCAATAGAAAATAATCTTCGTAGGTTGCCCTAGTTAATAGCTAGAAGTCAATATAGGCCCTCCACTTTCCACCTTCATTTGGCATTATGACATGTGGGCTAACTCACTTACTATCTACTATGGGATAGATGAATCCAACTTGGAGGTCTTTTTCAATGTCATTCTAGACAATCTATATTAGTTTTGGGTTCAATAGTTGCTTGGGATAACTCTTTGGCTTCATGGAAGGATCTATATAAATGTGGTGTTGGCATGTCCTAGGATCAGTCTTAGTGAGTTTAGGATATGACCAAGCAAATGTTGTTGGCCATTTATTGAACACCTTCAACATCTTCTCTTTTTATTTAGCGGCAAGGTTGGCATCGATTATCACCAACTTTCCATTATTTAGAAAAGCAGATTTCATGCCAGTAGGTATAGTTTTCAACTCTAGGGGCTTCTATTTAAAGCTCTTAGGGATTTTTAACTCTCCCCAATAAGTGTCATTAGGTTTATTAGAGTTGGTGATGAACCTGATCTAGTTCATCCATAATTTTAACATAGGAACTTATCAAGCTCTCAGTTGGTTCCATGCAAATTGTTAAGCTACTATTAGGATCAACTATCAATCACTAGGTGGCCTCCTATTTTGTTGTTGATGTGTACAGGCATCCTTAAATTTTAGACACATCTACACATTGTCTACATGCTATGATGGATGTACTTTTTATGAACTAGAGCTTTTGCATATAATTGCACCTTGTGTCACTATACTTGATGCATAGAACTTTCTTCTTCTCTATCTTTTTGAATGCATTCTCCTTGAAAATCTCCAAGGAGAGGTCTCTGATTCCCATTCATGCATCAATGGTGCTTAACCAAGTCCTTCCCATGATGATTTGGAAGTCTCCTTTGCAATTTCTCAACATGAATCACTAGGAAGTCAACAGGATAGGACCACCCACAAATAGTGGTCACAATATCCTCCACTAGTGCCAAAAGAACAATGATGGACTTATCTACCAACTTAAGATGAATATTGCACTTCTTGAGTAGAGGTAGGTTCCAAGCTTTGTACATCTCATGAGAAATCATATTTACACTAGAACTTGAATCTATAAGAACCTTGCAAGGCTCCTTCCCAGTGATTTTTATGTAAATAAGGGGATTCCCCAAATTAGATCTTTTCTTGGGAAGGTGACTAACTTTTATCTAATTGGTTATTGCATGGATCAACATGATGGTATGCACTTTAGAAGATTTTTGGTTTGAAGGGAACTTGAAGGATGTAGATGTAGAGGATGTGGGAGAAATAGGATTATTATTCATGTACATCTATGTGGGCTTTCTAGGATTTTTGGTATGGAAGAATGGTCTTGTTCAGGCTTTGGTTTTCCAACCATGCAGTTGAGGAGCCAACTGTAAGTTAATAGCCATTGTGGCATTACATTGTTGTGGCTAGGCTAGAATTTCATCCTACATTGATGGGGTAGGTGGTAGCTAAGTTGAGGAAAAAGGGACATGTGTAGAAGGATGAGGAGGATAGTGAGGAAATGGGGATTCCCATCATGGAGATTGAGCTCTGCAGTACTTAGGAGGGTAGTAGTGATGCTAGAATGAAGTAAGACTAGAAGAGTCATGTAGAGAAATGGGTTGCTAAACATAGTATGCATATGGATCAAGTTGTCGATAAGGGTACTGTTACCTTGATGGTGGCATCCCCCATGATGGTGGGTGTTGCCATTGATGGCATTTATCATAAGGTTGTTCTAAAGCTTCACTTGGATAATAGGCTTGTTGTTGGTGAAACTACTTGGGGTCGCCTTAAGGATAAGGTAACCTTCTAGGTGCTTTCCTTCTTGCTAGTTTTGGATTTAGAGCATAAACCTTAGATTTTTGCAAGTGTGACACTATGGGAAAACATTCCTTAAGATGTTCATATTAGTAGATGTCATATCCACCATCATTATCTATTTTGAACTTCATATCCTCCTCTACTATAGTAGCCTTGTCCTTATCTCTTTGGTGGGCATGTTCAGCTTCCATCCTTTGCTTACAATTATGATCACTACTTTACTCTTTGGATTCCTTTGTTATTTTCATAATAGTTTGGAACTTTTCATCCAAAGAATCTCACATTTTGTCTACTTTGTCTAAAATTTTAGAAATAAACTTTTGAATCAACAAGGTCTTCCACTGTACCACCTCATCAAGTGATGCCTCCTCATTACCATAACACTAGACCTCCCTTTTTTGAATGGAAGGGTCCCAATTATACTCCTCCACACTATTCCTTTTTCTCAATCCTCCTTCTTCTTTGGCAACATACTCTATCAACTTTTAAATCTAATGAAACCTTAATTCTAAAAGTCTCCCTTGGGCATAGACCTTAAGAGTTCTCCGTGTTTTTGTATGAAGCCCATATATGATATGGTGGAGTTGCTTCGTTTGAGAATAACCATGGCTAGGACATTGGTGCAAGAGAGAATAGTTCCCACCCATGGTTGTGTTCAAGGGTTAATGTGTTCATTATTTTCAACCTTGGATTTACTTTCTCAAGTTGGACACTCAGGAGTATGTTTGATACTTGTCATTGAAGAGCTCAAGCATCGTACTCCATCTACAAATTGATTCTGGCTCCAAAGACCAGTCCCAACTTTCAACTTCTTTAATGAGAATCCTTGGGACCAGCTTTACTTTTTGCCATTCATTCTCCACATTCTAAAAGGCACATGCATCATGAAAGACTTAAAGATGATTTTGTGGATCTAAGTTGTATCCCCCTTCAAACTTGAGGATATTGTTCATATCCAACCACTTAATTCTACTATCTTTTACATGCCTTATCAGAATTCTCACTATTTTTGCAATATTGAGAATGCTCCTCATTGCAAGCAAGGATCATCATGTTCATAGCCTCTATGATGGCCATGATGCCCATGATGTTCTTTGATGTTCCTTATTTCATGGTGGTAAGCCTTCCTTGGTTGCCCACACCCCTGGTCTTGACTACTCTAGTGGGCCCTACAATCATCTCTGTCTCATCAGTCACCTCCATCATGATCATGTCCTTTACAAATTTAGTCAAAGCCAGAGGAGGAAGAAGAGGATGATGAAGTTGAAGAGGAAAGAGGAATAGCACCACCATTATGCCTATCGTCTCCTCTTTTATGGCCATGGCTACGATCATCATCATGATGCTTATCCTCATCCCTATCATAACTCCCACCTTTAAATCCCTCATGATCATGAAACCCATTATTGACTAAACTAGGATTGTTTATAGTGGATTATAAATTTTGGTTCAAGTCCCATTTCTCAAAACCAAGGGAAGGAGAGTTAGTGAATTAAGAACCCCTAGAGAAGAGATCCTCATGATTTTCTTTTTTCCTAGAAGGAATAAGAAGTTATTGAACTATTTTTCCTTCAAAGCTTCATAGTGTCTCTCCTATTGTTGATCACTTTTGCATTGTCTCAGTGGGATGATAATGTTGATAGTCATGATCTTACATAACGTATTTAGCATTGAGCCCCTAGATGCCCAACCTCATAAGAGATTGGTGCAGCATTGTAAGAATTGATCGATTAAGAGGCAACACAATGTTGTCCTCCATGTACCTCCATCACACTTGTTCATTCTAATGTAAGATTAAGGTGAAGTCTAGCACATACTCATTGGGATGAATATATACCACTCCGCATTGTTAGAACACTAGTTGATTTGACTATTCATTTCTTTGTTAATAAGATGTATGCTTAAACCTTAGTAGAGAATCAACCCTATGAGAAGAAGGCATTTTAGTTATCCAAGAAAAATAGTGTCCTTGTAGTATACCTTGTTAGTTGAATGATTTAGCTTTGAAGGGTTCATTAAAATAATTTTAAATAATTTTCACTAAGTCTTAGATAGCACACGTAGCTAACTAAAGTCCCTGATAATGGTGTCAATGATGAGTAGTGAGTATTCCCTATGCTCAACTGTACAAATCACTAGCATTCACTTAGTGATTTGATTGAAGTTTATAGAATTTAGATCTCTAAGTACACCAATTTCTAGGAGGTGAATCTAACTATTGCAATCGTTGTCTTCTTAGTTTCACTTGTGAAATTGCAAGTGTATAGTTAAGTGTAATCAAGGCATCTGATTTTTATCATTTTGTCTTTTATGGTTTAATCACCTAAGTGCTAGAAACAAAGTAAATTTAATCTATAATTAATCTAATTAATTTAGTAACTAAATAACACTTGACTAATCCTAACATAGGCATTTGTTCCCACTTTCCATACACATCTTAAACATGTTATAGCATCATTGGGTTACCAAGCATTAAACGTATGCTTAAAGTGGTCATGCTTATGTTTACTAGTTAGCTAATATTAGTTACTTAATTAATTTCATTAAATTAAATTGCATGAAGATTAAATACATAAATAAAGCATTAATCTCTTCCAAGTGCTACAAGGTGTTATTAGAAAATCTTGTCTTAATTTCCATTCACACTTAGGTGCTTAAGACATTAGTGCTCAAATAAAGATTTGTACACTTCTTTAACTCCTACTATAGGCACTCATAAAATATTATAACTTTCAAAGGGAAAAACTACAAGGGATTTACTACAACTTTGAAAATATTAGATGAATCGTGTGCCCAAGTGCTATATTTATAGGCAGGCACACATCCCATGATATCAGATATATAATAATGCATCACAGGCTTTGATATCGGGGATCTGATATCGTAGCTTCGATATCAGAGCCTAAGCCAAAAATGATTCATCAACAGCTAAATAAGTGAAGTAGTAAAGCTCACTTAATGCTTCCTTCATTTTTCTAGGAGATATGGAATACATTAAAGAATATGACAAGGCTAGTTTTTCTTTTATTGTTTGATCAACTATTTTTTCTAAACATGATGTTTTGTAGGTAGTACTTTCAACAAGTGTGCCAATCTTAGAGAAGTAATTTCTTAAGGTGTTCAAAGGGGAATTGGATGGATTACCATCAATGAGAAATATACAACACCAAATTGACTTCATCCCAAGTGCTACCATTCCAAATAAGACAGCATACATGATAAGAGATTGGGTATTCCAACACTCCATCGTATAAGTTCCAAGTGCATACATGTGACTTGATTGTAATCTATTGATGGCCAATGTAGATTCACTAATAGTTGAGGTTCAGTTCATGATTTTTGTCTTCTCATTTTGACTTAGTGAAGTACAAGTTGTCTGGTTTAACTCTTAGTGAGGCATATGATACTTTGATGTTTTTGGCTTAAACTAAGACTAATTGTAAACATGGTTGAAACATAGTAATATAATATAAATCTAAGTATATTATAAGTAAATAAACTATTCTAACATATGGGAAATAATTATCCATTCTTGGTTTACTATTCATGGAGTGGGCTTATGTAATTATCACTGAGATTACCAATTATTATGCTACTAGGTGTACCAAAAAATAATACTACTAGGATTAACAAATGATTACATTACATGTTTGAACCCAATCATACTTATATTGTTGTACTAAGGAACAATAGAAAAGTAAAGAAATTAGAAATTATAAATGACTTAATCAAAGTAAATATATTGAATTGTAAGAAGTAACTAAGAATGAAAAATGAACTAAATAAAAGCAAAGTAAACTACATAGAATGTTGCAACGGTCAAAAATAATCCTAATCTTTATTTCTAGCCATGAATTATGTCCAAGAAAAATTCACTCAAATAAAGATTCCATACAATTACTTAAAACCACAATGCAGGCATTTACTATGTTACTAAGTATGAAATCATAAAAAATGTAAGAATTTTCCTAAGTGTTGGCTAAAGTTATTTGTTTGAAACAATGGTGGATTGGTATATATAGTGAGGACTAGGATCCACTACATCGTATCTACAATAACATAAATAGAGCTATGACATCATAGATACAATATTGCATTGTCGACTTTTAATGATTTTATCATATCCCCATGATTGATTAAAACAAAAGAAGAATATATTCCCTTATAAAATATATGGGGTTGTTTATAGACTTGAATACTATGGCTTATTTACATAACTAACTCTACTGTGAATGCCACATTATGACTTGAGTGATGTTTACGAATTTATCATGCATTGCATGAGGTACACACATGATAACAAAATAATACAAAACAAAAAAAATTTACAATTCAATATAGTCTTATGTTCATAGTGGCGATGGATCTTTCCTTTATCATTGAGCTTCTGAAATTAATAGTAGTTGATTCATGCCTAAAGTTTCTCCTCTTCTAATCTAGGATCATGTACCATCCAAGAAAATTTTATGATGTTGGCTAGAGTCAGTACTTTCTATGGACAAGGGAATTGTGGGAACATCTTATTTACTTTTATGTACCATGCTATAAGCTATCATCATTCTTCCTTAAATTCTTTGGCCACTTTTCTTAGCTCTTTTTAATCTCTTATTCTATGTGCTAGATTTGGTGTGATGTTCTTCTGATACTGGTAGCTAGCCTTAACTATTTGAAGTTTATAGTTTGCAATTTGTAACTTTGTTGGGTGTCCTTCCTATTTGCAAATTGTTTCTCATATAGTGCATAAATTGTGGCCATTTGTTGCTCCAGTTCATTTCTAGGTCTACTTGCTATGAGCATGGCTAAATTAGCATAACAAAGGTTTGTTAATCCCATGTATTTTGTAAGGTATTCGATCTACAGGTCTTTATTCTTCATTCTTTATTTTAGTTTGATGGGAATGGGCAAGGCCATCTAGAATTAGTTGCCATTCAAGTATCTATGTGATGATGGTGTTGATTTTGGCTTTGGTCATTTAGATTGCATTTTCATTCATTTTCTTAGTATTTTATTCTTTTTGATCTTATATTTCCATGTTCTAATTTCAATTGCTAGTCTCTGGTGAATTGTGTGGATTTCTTTCATTGATAGTGCCTTATTTTCTTTGGCCAATTTTCGCATATGCTAGTTAACTTTTGCAAATTGCTCTCTAAGTTAATTGATGCTTTCTTCGAGAACATTCTTTTTTATATATATATAAGTCAACCTTATGTTTTCTATAGTAAATTTCTTATTTTCTTCTTCTAGGGTAGTTAAGGTTTTGACATGTGCATACATTTGTGCTTTAGCCACTGAGGCATTCCACATTGTTTTTTCTTTTTCCATATTCTCTTGAATATTTCTAGATATTAATTGGATTACCCATTTTATTTTGAATCTGTCTAGATGCTCTAGTGTTGCATATTATGTATGGTCTCTATTTTCTACTCTTAATGTTGCCAATTTAATTTGCAACCTCGAAACCTTATTCTCTGCATGCTCAACTCTAGTTTTAGTCATTACCACATGTCCTTTGTTGAAACAAGCTTTCACTGTACTACAATCGTATCACTAGGGATATCAGAAATATTTTGCATCACTTGCTCTATATGCATTAGTTGATCTTAGATGTCTTTGTGTTCTTTTGGGGTCATAGAGGTTCTAGCTATGGTTTTAACATCTTTGGCTCTAGTAATATATACTAGTGGCATACTAGGAACATTAAAGGATTCCTTAATGTAATTAGTAATTAGCTTAACTATCCTTGCTGCATCCTTGTGTTACATTATCATATCTATGGCTCCTTCTCCTATTTCTAGCATGACCTAGAAGGATGCAGCATTCCCTAAGATTTTTTGTACCTAGTCTTCATCGTCTCCTACTTATAATGAAATTTCATCACTAGTGGATCCCATTGATACTATAGGTTTTCTCAAATTGTCTCTTACTTTATACATTGTAGAACCTTCCATACTTCCTCAACTTATAGTTTTAGCAATTTATTACAAGTGGCTCATGGAAAGTCGATAATTCTACTATGCTACTAAAGTGCTTGATTTAGGTTTATTACTAGCTGGTGTTGACTCATTGGGTACTACTTGCTCCTATCCTATAGCTAGAACATTTTCTACATGTGTGGATCCTATTGCTTCCTCCATGTCAGCTAGCTTTTCTAGCTAATCTTTTTTTGGAGGCATTGGTTTTGACATTTGAACATAGGATGCATTCTAGGCCTTGCATAAGACATCATTTTTGTAACCCAAAATTCTTGCTTGCTTACATAATATTCTAATAAGGCAAGAAAATGACAAAGTGACCTTCCCTACCTTCTGGTTTCCTAATTTGCTTAGATTTATAGGAGCAAAAAATGTGCCACATTTGCATTGAATTTTCCCATGAGAATGATGCTTCATGTTGCAACATATGTGGAAATTCTATTTAGCCTTTTGATGGGAAAATATGATAAGTTCCAATATTGAAATATATTTTCTCTTTAGTGGAAAATTTACTATATTCCTGATCTACTTTATCATAAGTCCTTTGTAGCCATAACTTCTTTGCATCTGTGTCAGATTTTATGTATACCTATGCAATATATGCTCTATCATTAGGAATAGTTAGTGCCTTAGTAATTTCTTCAACTGAATAGAGCACTATGATTCCCGTGCTTTTATAGTAGCATCATCCTATTTATTTTTCCAAAAAATATACATTTCTCCTAAGTATCATTTTCCATTGCATGATAGAGTTGGACAAAGAGGAGAGGCTTGGAACTACTCTCAAATGTTGATAGATTCAAACTCCATAAATGGTTCAAAGTTGAGTTCCACAATGACTCTAGATATGATTTACTTCTCCAAAATAGCTTGGGGACATTCAGCTAGCAACATGGAGCATTGTATTTGCTCTTGAGCTAGTGGTTCTTCAACCTCAACTTGTGTAGAATGTTTCGTTGTAGATGTTTACTAATGAATGTTGAAGGATTGAGCCTCCTTCTCAACTTGAAATGCTAGTTCTCTAGGTTGTCCCCTTCCTTTAGGTCTTTTTCCCCTTTTTTGTAAGGGTCCTTTGACTATGGATCTTTTAGGTACCATGTGAAATCATAAAGGATTTGTTTAAGATTATCCAAGGGTTTGAAATAAGTTCCTAATGGTTCATAATCCTTTCTTGGGTTCTTGGATTTGATTAAATTTTATCCTTGTTTCTACTTTTAGCTCTTATTAGGATTACAGAATTAGAAAAAATTCAAAAGGAAACCCTCATTTGTTGTACTTTTAATTGTTATGGCCTCTCAAAATTGTTTATTCTCTCAATTATTATATTTTAATGGGTAATTAGGAAGGATGAATAATTTTATTAACTATCTTTTAATTATTTTGTCAAAATTTGACTGATTGTTATTACTCTTATCCTTTATGTACGTTTTTTTTGGAATTAGAGATATTTTGCTCAAATTGCTTAAAATCACACTAAAATTGCATAGACTATGCACAATGCTCTCTCCAATGACTAGGCTAATCACCCCATGATCAAGAGAGTTCAAGAATCATGCAAATCAGAGCAACGGTGAGAAAGTTATGAAGCTTGGATGTTTGGTTCGCAGAGGATTAGAAAAAATGGAATAAACTTCCTATGTAGCAATTGAGAAGAATGAAACATTTCTAACTCCTCATGCATATATATAGATTTTTTTGGTAGTAACATCATAGATACAACATCATAGCTATGATGTATTAGGGCTTAATACATCATAGCTACAATTTCACCATAAAAAAATTTGAGATTTTGAGAAATTTTCAATGGGAAAATTAAGTGAAATGAATAGTTTGGAAGATGTAGAAGTGGTTTAGAGGGCCTTGAAGCAAGGATGAGGCTCAAAATATGAAATTTTATTATTTAAGGTGTATGAAAGAAGGAATCTTAGGCAAGGTAAGTATTGATGACCATTTGGAACCACCAATGTTTACTTTGGTCTCATAATTAGGATCAGGGGAAATGAAGGTCTTACTTCAAAGTTGAGTTTAGGTGTTTGTTGGTCTTTGATGAGTGGCAAGGTACCCCTACACTCAACCATACGAATATGATCATTTTCACGCACGATCCAGTAGAACTCTGCAGACGGACTAGTTGTGGCACCTAGACAGTTATCCTTAGGTCGCAGTTCGCTGTCTTCCCACCTGGACTAGTATTATATCTGTCACATATGGTTTAGTCTAGAGTGAGGTGTATGATGTGTTCGTAATCTAATGCTACTCCTGAATGCAATAGAAAGAGAATAGTAACTAAGCTAAGCTAGGGGAGAAAGTGTAAGAGGATCTAATCTAGACTAAGTGTGATGAGCATCCGTTCCTTGATTATCCGTATACATCTTGGACTTCGTGCACGACTACCATTGGGATTACCAAGCGTAGATCCTAGGTACACCACTAGGTTACCAAGTAGTCATACTTAAATGCTCGTAATCAAGTCGTACTCATTCTGCGTTTCTAGGAATTCAAGGATGAGAGAGAGTATTAACTATGAAAGCAGTAAATAATAATTAAATAAATAAATAACAAAGTGAATGCTACAATGATGAAGTAATCTTGATCTTTATTACCGATCATGTGCATGTCCAAGTACGTCACAATCGAATAAAGGATGTTGTACAATTACATTCACCACACTGTGGGTAGCCACTGGAAAATAATCTATCTCTGGAGGGATCAAATTACCAGAGTTTCGCTACAATCTAACCTATTCATGTCAAACAAGGGAGAGCCACTTCTTATTTATAGACATTGCAGTAGACTGTGATATCACAGGGGAAGATGCAATATCGCATATGCGATATCGCAGTGGACACGATATTGCAGCCCATGCGATATCGCGTCCCATCATACCCACATGATTGAATAAAAACTCATCCTCAAGTTACAATGATTACCTAGTGGATAGGTATGGGATTATTAGATGGAAAAAGAAATGGGATGATGTCGCAGTGTGGGAAGAAAATACAACACACAAAATATGCTACAAGTACAAAAATTTGGAACTCATGTAGTTCCTGGTGGCAGTGTCTCCTCCATTGGTGCCTTCCCTTTGTCTTATGCTCTAGGCTTTGAGACTTGATGGTGCTGAGGTATGGCTTGGAGCTTCTCCTCTTCAATCCAAGGTTCTTGTGCCATCCATGCTAATGTTCCAATGTTTGACGGAGTCGGCACCTCCCATGGATAGGGTAGTTGTGGGAATATCTGATTGGCCTTGACATACCAAGCTGCGAACACCCGTCGTTCCTCCTCATAGGCTTTGGCTTTGTTCTTGTATTTGTGAAGGTCCATTAGCCATCAAGCCAAGTTAGTTACAACATCCTTCTATCCTTGGTAGCTATCTTTTATCACCTCAAGTTTAGAATTTTCAACATCCAGTTTTTCCACCAGCTTCTTGCGCTCTGCAAATTCTACTTTGTATTTGATGTGGGTGGTTGCTACCTGCTACTCGAGCTCTGACCTCGGGCATCTTGCTATTAAGATGGAAAGGTTGAAATATCTTATATTTGCCAACTCCATGTACTCTGTCAATTCTTGAATTTGTAGGTCTTGATTTTTAACTTCCGCTTGGTGGGCGAAAGCATATGTGTCCAGTATGACCCGCAAATCAGTGTGTTGAGCACTAATAGTGTTGATTTGGGCCTTGGCCATATGGATCTCCATTTCAAGGATCTGTTTATACATTCCCACCTGATCATGGAAGTGCTCCTTTAGATTTTCATGTCATTTAGCCTAATTTTATCACACGCTTATCTCAATCACCGACTTTTGACGAATGGTGCGTACCTCCTCCATTGAGAGGGTTCGATTTTCTCTAGCTAAACGACTTACGTCTCAATTGACCTGGATAAATTATTCTTGTAATTGATGAAAGTGTTCATCAAGAAAATTCTTTTGCTTTTCTACAGTGGTCAACCAAAGATTGTCAGTCGCAAGCTATTTTTTTTCTTCCCGTAAGGCTTTGAGTGCCTTAAGATGCGCATGGGTTTGCGCCTGTGCTGCAGAGGCATCCAAAACAGCCTTCTCCTTTTCTTCCACCATGTTCTTATTTTCTACGATTAATTTTATTAGTTTCTTCATTCTAAAATTTTCTAGCTGGTCTGCAGGGACAAATTGTAGAGGGTCTCGCTGTGCTTCTTATAAGGCCACAAGCTGCTCTTATAGGTTCTGCACTTCAGCTTCAGCATGCTCTACCCTTACTTCTGTTAAGACCAACTTCCCCTTTGTGGCAATGAGGTGTGATTAAATTGTTGTGACATCCTAAGGGATGTCAAATAGGGACATCATTACTTATCCTATTTAAAGCAATCAATCAAGCATATCCTCATGTTCCGCAGGAGTCATTGAGGTTTTAGCTAAGGTTTGAGTATCCCGTGCTCCTATAAGATCTCCCGGTGGCACAACAAGTACATTGAAGGATTCTTTGATGTGGTCTACGACCACATCTATAGCTCCCATGACATTCTAGTATTGCATGAAAACCATAGTGGCCCCTTCACTAGTCTCTAATTACACCTGGAAAGATGTTGTGTTTCTTGAGATCTGTTGTGACTATCTACTTTCTCCTCCTCCTATTTGAATAGATACTTCTCCCCTTCTATGATCTAACAAAACAGTAGGATACCTGGCATCATCAATGACATGGAAGAGGTTTTCATCATCACGACTTCCCCAACTAACCATCTTAGTGATGGCCCTAAGATGGCTCATCGACGGTCTATAGTCTTGCAGCGGTGGAAGCTGATCCTAGCCTGTGTTAGGCCCTGCTTCTTGTTGTTGGCTGGGACCCATGGCTGGAGGTTGACTAGGTCTAGCCATCTTTTCTTCTTCTTGTTTGGGTCCCAGCTCTTCTCTAGTGCTTTTTCTTGGAGCTGGCACCTTTAGCAATTTAACATATGAAGCAATATGGGCCTTTCGGAGGACTTCATTGGTGTATCCTCGAATACCAGCATGTCGGCAAAGCTTTCTGATGAGACAAGGGAAAGGCAACACCATCTTCCCTATCTTCTGTTCTTCGAACCGCCTTAGGATCTCTGTCAAATATAAATGAGGTAGGTTAGCATTAACCTTTCCCATCAACACTGCACATCCTCTAGCCGCATATGTTAATATCCCTTTTAAGCCCTTTGTGGGGAATAGGTGATATGTTCCAATTTTGAAGTAAACTCTCTCTTCCGTCATCAATTCACCAAAATCTTTATCCCTACTATACGCCTTCTCCAACCAATCCTTTCGCACATTAGGGTATGAACAGGTAGATAACCGAGCAACCTAGGGCCCTGTATTTAGAAGGTTTAAGACTTTCAAAATTGCCTATGTAGAGAAGTCAACTGCCACACCAAAAATATTAACAGTGGTGTCTTGCTCCCTATTGTGCCAAAATTGGTACATTTCTCCTAGGTACGAAGCACTACTTTTAAAGAGGATAGGCCATAAGGGAGACCCTTTGAGGTGATCCCTAATGGACTTAGGAGTGAACTCCACAAATGATTCAAAGTCCAATTCCACAATTACCATAGCGAATGTGGACTTCTCATGGATAGCCTGAACACAATCTTGGGGCAATGTGAGTTGTTGTCCCGTTTTTGTTGCTACAACACCTCCTTCTTTTGCCTACCTAGACCATCTGGTAGGAGGTTTGTCTTGATGAATACTGAATGATTTCTCCTGCTATTCTACATGTTGTCCAGCAGGACCTTATCTTCTACCTCTCTGAGCTCATTTTCTTCCACCTTAGGTAGGACATTCCTGCTATCCACATTTCGGGGCCATTTGTAGTCACACGGGCCAAGCGTTAGTAAGGTTGTTTTTAAAGTTAATTTATACATTACTGCTTTCCTTAATTAATGATCATATGTTATCATGTGTGATAGTGACTAACAGTTTGTAATAATGAGTCTTGTGACTTAGGTGGTTTCCATTTTAGTTTCCTAGTATACCTAGGGATTAAATGACTTTTAGGCACAATTATTCTAAGTGTTAGAGTTAATTACCCTAAATTATGTCCTTTGGATAATGGTAAATTTTAAAAAATTTAGGCACCTTTTGGCAAGTGTCCCTCCCCCACAACTAAGTTGAACACTCCAAGTTCAAGCAGGTTCAAACAGATTTAAAATCAAAGGACCAGCGAGTGAGATATGAGTAGAAATGCAAGGGTCACTCAATCATAAGTCGTAAAGAAAAATTTCAAAAACTCCCCCCATGTGAATGGAAAAATGACGCTAAGTGTTTTGGGGAGGGGTGGGGGGTGGTGACCTATTTATAGGCGGCAGGGACGCGATATCACATATGATACATCGCGTACGTGATATCTCGTCCCTAGTGATGTGAGACACCATAAAAATACCAACTTTTTAAATGATTTTCTTGAAATTAATGTTGGAAATTAAGGACATTGACTATGATCAAGATGTTCTAGGGTAATTTCATTAATTTAAAAGGCACCATTAATGATAATGATGTAGATTTTATCAATAAAAACTTGGGTGATAAGAAAAAGGGTATGTAGCGGTACAGTGGAATGTTAAAATTTAGAGGGATAAAAGTAGGGAAAGAACATTATGAAAAACTATGCTAAGGGGAAGAAGTGGTGTGTTAGCTATGTCATAAGTGAGGATTACAAAAGATTACACAAGTGGGTCCTCCCCAAAGTAGGTTCCAACCTATATTTCCCTTGTGTAACCACACTTAAAGTATTCGTGGGCACTAGAAGGGTTAAATGTAATACACACTAACTCCACAAAAAACACACATGTAAATATCATCATAATAAGGTAAAAATTCTAAGCTACACGGGACATGAGCTACAATTACACGAACAGTGAGATGAGACGAAGTATAGAAGGGATCGTAGAGATTGGGACATGAGGTAACTGACCCAGGACACAGTGAATCCTGCATGTAAAGCATGATTAATGTGTCATTGACTCATCGTTCCAAGATCAGGACCAAGTCCATCCTTCTAATCAGTGACATCGCATTGTTTCATCCCATGATGAGCAACTATGAGAGTACCATAACAATAAGGCATATGATCACTTGGCGTTTTATTCAAGGGATGAGTGATTTTTGTTTTGTAGCACTTCCTTTTTCTTTTCTTGTTTCTCTTTTTTTTTCTTCAATACTGAATCTAGAGAAATCGCCAACCTTCAAGCATGGGTGCATGTCTTTCCAGTGGGATCCCCTAGCATAGCATTTGATTTTTGAGTGCCCGTTTGGTTACTCTTACTCCCATTTTGATTAGATTTACAAGGATCTTAGTACAACCATATTGCACGATAACTCCCACAGATGTCACCAAAGAGAATCCACAAGTCCCCTTGATGTCATATCCTAATTAATCCCTATTGCTCCATCCTTCTTCATTCTAGGTACACTGAACACAAAATTAATTTTAAGTTTTAAGAATTTCAAGAATATCACTCTACCCTCGAACAAAACCTCTTTATTTGTAGAATAGATGAGTGGGTGTAATGGGCTCATTGTTCCAAATAATTAATCACTCAAGACACGATAAAATAAAAAACACCTCAACCAACGATCCACATGAGTGTTTTATTCATAGACAAGATTACTTACAAAAACATAAAAAGACAAAAACACAAAAAGATAAAAAGATAAAACAAAAAGTTGAAAAATGAAAAACTAGAAAACAAAAAATTGTAAAATCAAAGAAAATGAAAAATATTTATTAATCCTACTTATTATTTAGAATTGGGGATATCCCCCATAACTAAATTGTTGAGCATGGCAAGGATTAATAAATGAAGGATGAGGATCCTTGCATGTTGGAAGTATTGGAACTTGGTCATACTTACCCCATCAGTGTTCACACACTTGATTATAATGAGCATAGTGGGGAAATTTGTATGATGTAGTTCCTGGATAACGAGTTGACCCACTATAATGTTTGTGACTGGAAGATGGTATTCAAGCATTGGGTTGTCACTCTTCATTCTTGTGTTCATTGGGCCGTGTGGTTATTGGAGTGTGAGTTGGTGGCCCTGATGAAGTAAAATGAGGCGCTGGGTTCAAAGGTAACGGTGCACCATAGTGTGGGACTTTTGTTGAGTTGGAGAATGTGGTGGCCTCGGAATTGTGTTGTCCCTTCTTACAGACATGTTTAAAGAAAGGATGCTTTTGATGTTAAAGAGGCTTTTCATTGCTGTTAATAGTAGTAGCACAAGTGTCGTTCGTGGGTTGTTGTGGTGTTGCAGACACCTTAGGAATAGTTGGTGGTGCTATAGGAGGGAAAAAAGGATGAGAATGTTGAAAATGAGGAGAAGTGTAGGGTACACAAGGTGGTGGTTGTGTTGGAGGCATGGGCTGATAGTATTGTGGAGAATGGTACTGTGATGAGATAGAGTATGTTGGCTCAGTTGGAGAAACAGAATATTGAATAAGATAAGTATTTGGATTTGAATGATATGAAGGGTGTCTCCAGTCTAAGGGTGGATTCCCCCACGATTGGGGTTGTTGTCACTGTGATCAAACACAGTATCTCTATATGAACTCTGGATGTAACGTGTTTCCCCAATGCTCATGTAAATGTAACAATATTGGACATTGACCCTGGGGGTGATCGTATAGGCATATGTTGCATTCATACGTATGATTGACAATTGAGCTCTTATTTTCCTTATTCCTTCTTTCTGATTGTCTATTATTTTGTCCTGCTTCTTGGGTTGTCAAAACTCTATCTCCAATAATGTTGATAAATTCTCCACACTTTTGATATGTCCATTCCAACATCTTATTGATCTTTTCCTCAGCTTCTTCTAATGTTTGTTGTATCAGCAAAGATGGTTCTTTCTCCTTATGATTGGTTGATTTCTCCTTTGTATGATCATGGACCTTTGTTAAGTTGAGCTTTTGGTATTGTTGATGTTTTTTAACACTCTCCCATCTAGCCATATCTCCTTCTTCTTTTGCTACCCGCTTAATAAGCTCTTGGACTTGATGGGTTCGTAGTTCGTATAGTTGACCTTGGGCATACATTCGTAAGGTCTCTCTTGTTTCATTATGTAGCCCATAAATAATATGGTACATTAGCCTTTCCTCAGAAAACTCATGGCTTGGACAGTTGTTTAACAGTGAATAATATCTTTCTAAGGCCATGTCCAAGGGTTCATGTTGCGCTTGTTTCGATCCTTGGATTTGTTTTTTCAAGGCTGATACTCTTGCGTAGGTTTGATATTTTTCATTAAAGATCTCTACCATCGTTGACCAATGTTGTATTGAATTTGGTTTTAACGATCTATACCATACTTTTTCTTGGTCAACGAGTATCATAGGAAAGAGCTTAAGTTTTTGCCACCTGTTATCAATGTTATTCCATGTGCAGGCATTGTAGAAGGCTTGCAAATGTTGATACGGGTCTAAGTCATAACCTCCTAAAAAAGTAGGAAAGTTGTTTAAATCGAGCCTAGGTAGATGACTCTCTTTACGATGCCTACGTGAGATTCGAACAACCTCTTGTATTTGCGTTAAGCTTGTAGTGGCCAGTGGGGTTTCATCCTCATCGAGTGAGTTAGGCTTCTATGTGTTGGGATGACGTTATTTTCATTCATGTTTATAAGAAACTTCCACTTCATGTTGTATACTCCCATCTTCATCATCATAGAGTTCCTTGGTTCTCCAATGAACTTCCTCACTAAGTGTGACATTATTATTGTCTTGTAGGAGAGGCATTATTATGCAATTGTGTGTGAATTTATATGTGACTTTTTATAACTACTTCTTTCTTAAGAGATATATCATTAAGTCCTTTACAACGACCTTGTATGATATAACTAATCTAGATAACTAGCATCGTCCTCGGCAACGGTGCCTATGATGAGTGGCGAGGTACCCCTATACTCAACCATACGAATACGAGCATTTTCACACACGATCCGGTCGAACTCCGCAGACAGACTAGTTGTCGCACGTAGACAGTTATCCTGAGGTTGCAATTTGCTATCTTCCCACCTAGACTAGTATTATATTTGTCACATATGGTTTAGTCCAGAGTGAGGTGTATGATGTATTTCTAATCTAATGCTACTCCTGAAGGCAATAGAAAGAAAATATTAACTAAGCTAAGCTAGGGGAGAAAGGGTAAGAGGATCTAATCTAGCCTAAGTGTGATGAGCATCCATTCCTTGATTATCTGTACACATCTTGGACTTTGTGCATGACTACCACTAGGATTACCAAGCTCAGATCCTAGGTACGCCACTGGGTTACCAAGTAGTCACACTTAAATGCTCATAATCAAGTCGTACTCATTCCTCGTTTCTAGGAGTTTAAGGGTGAGAGAGAGTATTAACTAGGAAAGCAGTAAATAACAAATAAATAAATAAATAACAAAGTGAATGCTACAATGATAAAGTAATTTCGATCTTTATTGTCGATCATGTGCATGTCCAACTACATCACACTCGAATAAAGGATGTTGTACAATTACATTCACCACACTGCGAGTAGACACTAGAAAATAATCTATCTCTGGAGTGATCAAACTACTAGAGTTTCGCTACAATCTAATCTATTCATGTTAAACAAGAGAGAGCCGCTTCTTATTTATCGACATTGCAGTGGATTGTGATATCGTAGGTGAAGATGTGATATCACGTATGCGATATCGCGGGGGATGCGATATCACGGCGGACGTGATATAGTGTCCCATTAGTCTCTAAAAACACCAAGGCCCAAATACCATCAAATAAACTCAGTGGTAATAGAGCAAACTAAGCAAAAATATGTATTTGTTATTATGATTGTTGAAATGGTTGGGTTTATGTATTAAACAGTCATGGACTATTATAATAGAAATTTAGCTAACCGTGTTGTATATTGTGAATCATTAAAGGTTCCTATTTTGTCAAGTCACTTAGTATATATAGTCTCTATAGTACATTGCTTGAAACACATAAAATTTCACTGAAATGCTTAAGCACAATTCTGTAGCAATCTACTCCTAGTTTTTCCCAGAGAGAAAGATCCACAAAAAATTAGAAATAGAGTAAGATTCAATGAATTTTGAAAGAGAAGAAGAAAGAAAGCATATTTGTGTGGAATCTCAAATATTTAAGTAAGATAAAATGAACATTAGGAAACACTTCGAAATAAAATTATTCCAATTCAACCTAAAGCATTACAAATTTTCCAAACCCTTTGAGCTCAACAAGCAATTTTATAAAAGACACTCCTATTAAGCTACCAAAATGCTTTGTAAAAGACAAAATACAAGCAATTATATGGCTAGTTAATAGTTGTTAAGAATTGCAATAACAAAGATATTAGAAAAGATTTAACAATTTCAAGGTTGAACATGAGGGGAAATTTTAAAATTAAAGCTATTTCAAGTTAGCTCAAAATATGAAAGATTTTCTAGACCCTCTAGACTCAAACAAGCAATTTCGTAAAGACATTACTATTAAATTATTCAAGATGCTTTTCAAAAGGAAAATATAAGCTCTTACATGGCAAACAAATAGACATCTAGAATTGCATGAAAATAGAGTTATAAGAGCAATTAGAAAATTCCAAAATTAAATGCCAAGAATCGTACTATCTAAACTATTAGCTAAGCAACTAGAAAACAATGGGAAGAAAAGAACTCATAGGATTTTAAACAAAGTAGTTGAATTGATGATGTAATTAGCAAGTCAGTCTTACAAGTAATCTTTGATACTTCTTCTAAGTTCTCTCTTTTTATTCTACCCTTAAAGCTCTTTTATAGTGGCTTCATGGTAGTTACAAACATCATGAGAAATTAAGGTTAATTATAACCACTACGTGAGTTAGCTATAACTACCATAGAAATTAAAAACTATAATTGCTAAGTGTTTGGTTCATATAGGACATTAAATATCTAACCTATAAATCTTTTTATTTTGCTTTCCTTAATGTTTTAAAGACTTTATCTTTGGCACAAGCTCATCATGTGCTGGCACATCAATGACAATGGTTGATCCTTCTATGGAGTGGACATAATTTATGCTTAACATGGTCAAGCATGGTAGCGAGACTCCCAATGAACTAGCTTCCAAAAGGTAACTTCAATTCCAGATGTCTTCTTCAATTCCAGGTCACCAATTCAATATCAATTCGGTAGACTAGGAAAGCAAGCAAACAGGCCCTAAAATTTTCCATGCTGTCCACTCCAGCAGCAGAGCCCTGACTGTTTATGAAAAGGTTGTGGTCTGATCTACGCCATCCGTATTGATCAAAAAATATGTATTGTCAGGAACATTTTTGTTTGGGTGGGTGTCGTGTTTGGGAGCAGGTTTCAGTTCAGACTGAAATAATCAATTGCCAAAACCATGCTGTTGCAGACGTCGTCTGGTGCGACTCTACACCATGGCACGTCCTGGTCTATGGTGTTTCCCGTTCCTGTTATCCATACCCAAGCCAGGCCAAACTGGAGCGCAACGGCAGCAAAAAGCGCCCTGAAACAAATTTCAACTCCAAGATCCTTAATATTATGGCAGTCTAAACTTCACAAATTCAGCAACGAACAATCAAATGGCCTGAGAATAATAATGGAGAGGGAGGAAAACTAGGCATAAGCGACGGTGAAGAAAAAATGATGGGGAACATCTGGCCCGGCAAAGTATTTCATAATGACGGGCAACCATGTGCAAGCCCATGTATACCAAAATCTGATAATTGCTCACAATAGCTCAGGGAAAGGTAGCGCAGCCTTGGGCAACTATTCGCGATGAATGCAAGACTAGCATTAGTAACACGGAAGCAGTTATTTAAAGCAAGTTCCTCCAAGCGAGAACACATTGCCACGCATCTTAAAGATTCGGTATATATCTGCCCATACCTGAATACCACTGATGCTCTTGGAGCTGTTCTTAGATCTCATAATGAATCTATGAGGCTAAGAGGTATCTCTCTTCCACAACAAGGAAAGGATCTTGTTTACAGCGAGTTTGCAGATGATACTTTTATCACTTTGATTGAGGACAATAATAATTTTAGCATTGCCTTGCACTGCATAGATATCTACTGTAGAGCCTCAGGAGGTAAGATCAATTGGAACAAAATGCAAGCCATCCGATCTAGCTTCTCTCCTAGGCCTCCTTGGACCTATCATTTTGATATCAAGTGGCTATCTCCTACTGATATTTTCACCCTCTTAGGCATCCCTATTGCTTTATTTGCTACTCCCACTACCATATGGAACAATGTGGTGGAAAAGGTGAAACATAAAGCTTTGAAATGGGCTTTTAAACCCTTATCTCTTGCAGGTAGATTTATTGTAGTTAATCATATTTTGAGCTCCACTCATGTCTATTACTCTTCCTTTATGGCTCCTTCCAAATCTTCCTTTCAATGCATTAACAACATTCTTAGGAATTTCCTTTCGGGGGATAAGGATGATCACAAAGCTTTTCATTGAGTAGCTTGGGATACTTGCACTTTAAGTAAAGAACGCAGGGGCTTAGGCCTTGCCTCTATTGAGCACCAGAGTATTCTCTTGGCCTCTAAATGGGTGACTCAGTGTATTGAAGGAGATGAAGCTTGAAAGATCCTTTTTAGGCATAACATCTCTTGTCTTAGTATTCACCATAGATGGCAAAATACTCATTGGAGCAATTGGATCATTAGTGAAGGCTCTCAGAAGATCAAAGGTTCTTTCTTGTTTAAGCAAATTTGGTGGTGTTGGAGCCAACTTAGAGGTTTGTTGCAATGGAAACCTTCCTAGATAAGCTTGCACTCTCTGTCGACACACTCGATCTGGTGGTCTCCTATTTTTAAAAAGAATGTAGGTTGTCTTTATGATGAATTCTCTCATAGAGCCAATCGTTTTGCTGAG
>MNCI01019003.1:344806-392742 GCA_015680685.1 Gnetum montanum | reverse complement strand
TAAATGATTTCTCTTTGAGTTAGTTGTATTGGTCTCCTTTTTCAGCTATTGTCCCGGGGGTGCAATAAGCTTATGTCTTGTTGCAGGTGACTAGGGGGTCATCTTGCAACATTGGGCTCTGTTAAGGCTTTGGTTTTAATTTTTCTTCTCCAGCTTGTAGCTCCCCTTAACGTGCAAAACCTTAGACATTTGTGCCATAATCCTATCAACAAGTTCTAGTTCCTCTAGAAAGGGACATATCATGCATATAGCCAATATTGTTGCATCTGATATCAACAACCCGCCACCATATCTTCGTTTGCACCAAAACCTTTTCAACTTTAAGTCGCAGCTACTCAAAGTCATCGATGTTTCCTTGGTAAGATCATAAGCACTGATCTCAGATATAAATGGGCAACTTGGCCACCTCACACATCACAGCTCTTCCAGTGTCAATCATGAAAGTTTTAATATTTATTGTTAGTTCCGGAACAAGAGCGGGTCCAGCTCAAGCCCCACATTTATTGTTAATAGAGCTCATCCATTTGGAGATCAGCTGATCCATTCGGAGACCTTGCCAGTGTCTCCGTCGTAATTGTCGCCCATGCAGAAGGCTGGGAGGGTGCCGTAGTTGTAGGGTTGAATACCTGCAGCAGCACCTGCACCTGCACTGCTGCTGCTGCTGTTGCTGCTGCCAATAATTTCATCATCATTGTTACCATGTTTGCAGCGCTTTTTCTTCTTCTTTATTACTTGTTTATTCCGATTTGAACTTCCAACTTACCAACTGAGCCGTCTGATCAGCTCCGGAACAAATGCGAGATTTCCTCTTTGAGTCTTTTCAAAGAGAAAAATTTCTTCTTCTTGTAGTAACGCTGCTCTCAACGGCTACCAGCATTGCAGTTTCTGCAATCATACCCACATTGATGATCCGACCTCGCAGAGCAGGAAACAATCTCAGTCATACCCTCAGGACAGAGCCCATAGGACAAGCACATCTGCAAGGGTTTCTGGCAGAGTTTCGATGGTGCATAACTACCAATTGTACAGGCTCTGTTGCTACAAATCCCCGGAATCATCGCCAATGGTGAATTCCTAGGACAATTCCCGCCCCAGAAAATAGTCTTCCATAAATTCTCCGACAATCCACAGGTGAAATAATCACCTGCAACAAGCGCAGATCACCAAGTACACGCAGGAGAATTTGTGAGATTCCAAGGTAGAGCCAAACTCCAGCAGAAAACCCTTCTGTCGTGTGCCAAAATCCCACTGGCCAATTTGCCGCCTGCAATGAAGGTGAGAAGACATGCTTTTTCCCCAACATCGTTCGTATTTTTTATCATTTGTATTCCTTGTTTGCTACGGTACTGTGTTTCAATCTCCAAGAAGAGAAAATTTTGGTAATCTAATTTCGTTTTCCAACAAAGTATCACCATCATTTTATTTAACAGTCACTAACTTTTGGAAAACCCATTTAAAACCATTAAAGTGCCTAAAACCTTTAATCTCTCTTTAGAAAATCATTTCTTTTTCAAATTAACATAGGCTAGATGTTAAGGAGCCTCTTTTCAAAGCCTACTCCATAAAATGGTAGAAATGTGCCAACAGTAAGTTGATTAGGTTTATTGGAAATGGTTGGTAGGCATTACCAAAGGTATGATCAAATATTATTTAAGTGTTTTGGAGGCATAAGATGATGTGGAATTAGTCATTAGGTATGAAGCACAAGAGTTATACAAGTGGGTCCTTTCCATAGTCGGCTCCATCCCTTAGTTTCCATGTATGATCACACTTACAAGTGTCCATGGACACTCAAGGAGTTGAATGTTAAACATACCTATATTCCAAAACACACATGTTGGTATCACCTAGATGAGAAAATAACACTATATTATACAAAACCATTAAAGTATGATTATATATAATAGTGAATTGGAATGGGACTAGCAAGGGATTGCAGAAATTGGGACATGAGGTATCTTACCACAGGCATAATGAATTTTGTGTGTAATAAATGGTTAAAATAATTGTTAGCCTTTCCATCCAATATTCAAATCAAGTATATACTAGTTACCAGTAACATGATATAATATCATCTCAACATTGACGACCACAAGACTACCATAACTATAAGAAGTATTAACACTTGACAATGAAGTTCAAGGAAGTAGTTTATTAAAAGAACATTTTATTTTCTAAAGGAGACTCAACCATTGAATAAAGGAGTGCCTTCAAGCATGAGTAACATATCTTTCTACCCCCATAACTAATGTAAGTTCAAAAAACCTAGAAATTTCTGAAGTCACCTACCTTCAAGTATGGGTAACATGTCCTTCCAATGGAACCCCTAGAATTTTTTATTCTATGCATTTATTATGTTATTACTATGTTAACCTTACTAAAGGACTACCTTCAAGCATGGGTAACATGTCTTTCTAATGCAATGATAAGCTATCACTTATTTTATACATACATCTATGTTTTGTTAGAACTCAAGTAAATAATACAACTTAATAGTAGGATAAGATTTATAGTAATAACGTTAAAGAATCAACAAATATCCTTGATGTCACATCCTTTTCATTTCCACTTGGTTCTTCACTTTTCTATCAAGGCATATTAATCACAAGTTTCTTTTAGTTTTATTGTGGAAATAATATCATTATGTCCATTGTACGAACCTCTTATTATTGGAAATGGGTGAATGTATGATGTGGTCTCACTATATATAGAATTAATTCTTCAATGATTTGATAATATAGGGTTAAATGCACATTATTGGGACTACATATTATTTTATTCCTTTGTGCTTTATTATAAAAAAAATATATATATATACAAGAAAGATGATGAAGAAGTATAGAAAAATGATAAGAATGGAAAAATGCAGAAAGAATTTAAAAAGTATTAAAAAATAAATAATGATTAAGAAATGTAAAAAATATCAAAGATTTGGAAAATTGATAAGAAAAGTAAAAAGGTCAAAAGTAGAAAAATATCAAAAGAAAACCTTACGCCTAATTGTCAAATTTGACACCCCCATGACTATTATAAGAAGTTGATATCTAGAAGATGAAATGGATGGTAAACTATTTGGTGGATATGATAGAGTCCTTGGAAGAATGAGGAAAGTCACAGAATGTCTTGACTTGTTGAATATTGACAAAGATCATTTTTTGTGGGTTTGTTACGTGATAGTTCTACATGATGCTAGATTGGTATGTAGCATGGATGATATATGATTCTTCTCATAAGGTTTGGAACTTAGCCTTTTGTGGAACATGACTAGGATTATAATAGAGGACTTCATTGTCTTGTTTGATTGACACTTGTCTTATTCTGGCATCATGCCTACATTTAGAGTACTTTTGTGAATTTCAACACTCATTTGGACTACTAACTATTTTTCATCTAGAAGATTGAGGTTCTTGAGCTGTTATCTTTGATCTAAGCTTTAATCAAGGTCAAGTGTACTAGTGGTAGAACAGTACTGAGTTTTGCTTCAATTGGTAACATATGTAGTTTGTCATGAACTAACTCATATGGGAAATACTCTATAGGAAGTTTCCAATTGGATTTGTACACCCATAGAACATCATTAAGTTTCATGCTCTAACCCTTCATATAATGATTAGCTATTCTAGTTAATATTCATGTGATTTCTCTATTAGTCACTTCTACTAGACCATTTGCTTATGGATGGTGTGGTGCAGTTGATTTGTAATTCATCCCAAGTTTTTGCATGATCTTTTTGAATGTCACTCCCATAAAATAAGTTTTGTTGTTGAATATAAGCATACATGGTACTCCAACTCTATTCATTACATGTTGTTGAAAGAATATAGTAGTTGTTTTGGCTATGCAATCCTTCGCTGCAGTTGCTTTTGCCCACTTTGTACAATAATCAACTATTAATATAATATAAGACTTTCCATTTGACATTACTGTAATGGGGCTTATGAAATCAATTCTTCAAATGTCAAAAGGTTGTGATGGTTGTATCCACTACTATGACCCTTCATTCCTACATGTCAACACTCCATCTCTTTGGCATCCTTCAAAAGACTATGCAAACTAATGTGCATCCTTGAATATGGTAGGTTGAAAATAACTTGTCATCATCAATTTATATAGTGACCACCACATGGTCCTTCATGTGCATCTTGTAGGACTCTTTGTTGAATCTCTTCTAGAATGCACCACCATATTAACCTATCAACGCATATCTTGTAAAGGTTTCCATTAGTTTTTATATATCTTTTCATTTTGTGGAGGAGCTATTCTTAATGTTTATTATCCCATTCAATAGGAAGTTCTTGTTTGGTGAGATATGTTAGATAATCAGGAAGACATGTTTTCTCTATTGAGTCTTCAACCATTGCAATTTTGGTAAATAAGCTTTCATCAGGAAATTGATCTAATATTGGTTCATCATTCTTCTAGGGTTATTATCTTAGTTTTGATAAATGATCTACTACTTCATTTTTTGTTCCCCTTTTATCGATCATGATAATGTCAAAATCTTGTAAGATAACTAGCCATCTTACCATCTTATCACTCTAGGAATTACCATTGGTTTATTCATTAGAAATCTGATGGAACTATGATCTATGTGGATAGAAATGGGATACTTGAGCATATCATGTCTAAATTTTTCAAGTGCATACACCATGGCCATTAGCTCTTTTTCTGTTATGGTGTAGTTAAGTTGTGCCCTAATGATGCTTTGAATGACATACTTGTTGATGTAGAAATTTTGGTCACATCAACACCAAGAAAGAAAACTTGTTTTAGGAGACTATTGCCTAGGGCATCTCCTGTATGGGTACGAAAACTTGGGAATAGTCTTAGCTGGAGAGGGCTACGTGAACTTTTGTAAATAATAAACTAAAAATAACTCTAGAATTTAAATTAAATAATTATCTTCAATACAATAAGTAATTAAAAGAACTAAATTTTCCCTGGTCCTACTGATGTTGCTGGTCTATGACTACCAGTGGTATCCACTACTAGGAAGAAAGACTGTGATTGCCATGATAGAGGGAGAGAGAGAGAAAGAGAAAGAGAGACTGCCCACCATAGTCCACACAGGGCAGTAATTGTAGTTCTTAAAGCCTACCATCATCTGCCACCGTTTGTGCACTGTCGTACAGAGAAAGATCGTCCACCCATGTCTACACCACCGAGACAAGCTCCTATCATCATTGAGAAGGCTCACAAGGATCTGATTTTGAGCCACTAGCTCCTACCTTAGACCCTCCTTAAAGATCGACTAGAAGCCTATAAAGAAAAGAAAAGAAAAGAGGAAATTGCTACTTAGTGGAGAGGAAGCTGCCCCTCCAAACTAATAGCCAAAGCCTATTTTGGAACTCCATCTATAGCCATTGCGACCATCCATAATGATGTTTATGTTTCATGTAATGGCTAGAGAAACCGCCACCACTTCTTTTGTAATAATGCCCACATTCTCCAATTAAGTGCCCACTTATGTCTATAACTTTCAAAACGTCTGTCACTAATGTCTGTAACCACCATAAATTCCAAACCATCTGTCACTAATGATCATAACTGCCATCATTAATGACCACCACCTGACAGTTTAAATCCCCACTACTTGCATGATTTTTATTGTGGTTATTAAGGGAGAGAAATAGACACATTGATAATCATGGCCCGATGCAAGCATGGAAGTGTTGACATCAACACTTAGCCCCCAAACTTTTAATTGCATGCCAGTGCAAGGAACAAGACCATAGAAATTTTAAAATGATGCAATAGATAGGGAATTACAAACATCACAAAACAAGAAAATGGAAACTTAAAAGTAAACTAAACATGATTAAAATAACCATATAATCTAAAGAGAACTAAACGTGGGCCACCCAAACCACACCATCTTATTAAATTAAACTCTAAATATATAATTTTATTTATTTTAACTACATATATTTATATATAATTAAAACATATAATTATGATTTCTTTCCCAATATTCTTAGAAAGTAAAAGTCAACAACATGTAGAATACTTTGAACACAAGGCCCATACTAAATTTAATGAGGACAGGCTCATATTAGATTGTGGCTAGTCACAACTTTTGGATTTTTCCTTGGAACGTTTTTTTCTTTTTTGAAAATAGGTTCAAAAGGGGAAATGGAGGTTAGGGTTAGGATAGCTGCTAAACCCCATCATGCTCAAGAACTTATTAAACTACAATGAACACGGTCCTCGTTCCTCCCTCCCCCCCCTTTTTTTTAGGAAACTTTGCCTATGGTGTACTTCATTCTTAAGGTAGAAATTCCAACACAAGTATGCCTGATTAGCTACACTACCAATGAACATAGTCCTTTTGGAACTTTTCCCATGGTGTAGTTCAACCCTCATGTATGTGCCTTTAATTGCAATTTGATAGCATCATAACATGTCTCCTGGGTGGCTAAGGCTTTTAAGTGGAGATGAACACACTTCTCCCCATTATTCATAGGGTGACCATGGATCATCATACTTGAGGGCTAGGGCTTATGAGAGAGAAAATGGGGTTTTCCAAGGTCACCTATTGATTATGGCTAACCTTTCTCCAACATTACCTATCCTACACTCACATGATCATGATGATTACATGATAAGTTAGCATAAATCTCATACTCCACAATCCAACATAACTAAAGAAACTAAAACCTTGAAAAAGATTCGGAAGAATCAAAGCATTATTGAAATATATAGTATAAAAGAGATTTTATGTAATAGTACTAGGAAATATTATATAAAGGATTATACTCACATTATTTTCAAATGGTGTCCTGATGACCCAACACCTAGTAACTCAAAAGATCATAATGATTACTAACATCTTATGCAAAGCAAAAATCAAAAAAATATTCCAAGAAAGAAATGATGGAAATGCAAAGAAAATATTTAAATGCAACTATATATAAATGAAATGCAGGACAAAGAGGAAGAAAACATGCAACTAAGAATCTACTAGGTGTCCATGTGGAATACTTGAGTAGAAATGCTTTGGATGGAATGCATTAAAATTTCTAGGTAACTTATATCCTTACACATTAGTAACCTTGTACACATTGGGATCAATGACATCTTTAACTCTGAATGGGCTTGACCAAATAGGAGAGAACTTACCTTGAAGAGTTTCTTGGTCACATGTTCTACTTTTTTCCGAGACTAAGTCTCCTATCTTAAAGACTTTACCAATGTACTTCCTGTCAAGACATTGTTTAACAATTTCTTGATAATTATGATTACAAAAATCATGACATAACTTTAACTTTCTTGTATCAAGTCTTTCTTTGATATAAGTTTTAATGATACGTCTAGGTCTTGGTGGATCATTGAATATAGCCTTTCTAGGAGAATGTTCCATGGATGTGTCATTAAAATTTAGCTCACTTTCAAATGTTTTAAGAGGTAGGGTTTTACTTACATCTTTATCTTCCTCTAAAGGTGGTGGATCACTCAAAAAAAATCCATCATGTGGTTGATAAGGCAAGGTGTCTCCATAGCTTTCTTCACCTTCTATAGAACCTTGGTAAGATTGGGTGGAATCTACATGAGAGACAAGATTTATTTTTGTAATTCCACTCACATAGTCATTTTCAACATGTTCACTACACTCAACCTTAATAACCCCAGCATAAAGATTAGCATTTTGATCTTTCAAAGATTGATTTTGTTGATCCAAGGCTGTAACTACTTGTTTGCAAAAGGGTTCTTGAGGCATAGTCATGTATTCATATTTTCCTTTGATAGGGATTAATAGCTTTGAGAAATCTGGCCTAAAGAAGCCCCCAAACTTGGCTCCAAAAGTCCTAGATAGGAGCACACCATAGGTAGGTGACATGTCAACTACTAGGATATCTCTGTAACATGTGAAAGTAGGGTATTGTTTAAGTTTCACTTTCACTTCTTTTAATGACCCTACTATAAGTACGTTGGACCCATCAAGTTGAATCACATTTTTCATTTATGGTATCATTTATGCTCCTAAATTCTTACATACCTCAAGTGGCATGACACTAATAGTTGCTCTAGAATCCATCAAACAATTGTGAACATTCTTTCCTAAAATTATAAGAGTTGTAAGGAAAGGAGGTTGCTCTTTCTTTTTCATCATGGAATTGTTTACATTTTGTACTGATAATGTGCTAAGACTTTCTATGAAGTGAATTTTCTTTTTGGGGATTGCAAATTTTTCTTTTCTAGTTTCAGGTGTATGAACTATCTCTTGAACTACCTCTTTCATTTCGTTAAATTGTAAAAGGTCATACATTGAGATGTTAGCTTTAATTTTCTTCAAATCCTCAACTAGATCATAATTCTTGTGTTTATCTGCTCCTTGTTGAGATGGAGTTCTTCTAAGTATAGAAGGTGGGTTTGATTGTTGTGGAGAATTTTTGTGGGATGACCTAATTTGAGTATTTATGTTACTTTGACTAGGAGCTCTTCTGTTTGGAGGAGTGTAAGGGTGAGTCCTAGTTTGTTGTTGTAGGTTGCTCATAATGTCAATAAGTCTATGATAGCGAACATTAGGTGGGTTGGGGTTGTTTACCATAACTTGCTCTAATGAGGAAACCTCTTCGTTTTCTATTTGATGAGGTACGTTAAGGACCATAATAGGAGGTTTCCCATTTTTTTGACCTTGGGTATTTTCACCATATAATGCTAAAATTGGGGACAAGTTTTCTCAGAATGTTGCCTAGTGTTATGGAGGTGATAATAATTGTCATTGACTAATGACATAGGCTTTTCTGGTTGTATAGAACACTGGTTGTTGTTTCACTTTAGTTCAACTACTTCATTGGAATGTTTTCGAAGTGAAGTTAATATCTGGGTCATTTGATCTTGAGTTTGAGTTGGGGTTTAGTAGGGTTATATACCTTGTTTGGGTTTATGATGGATTGAAATAAGGCCATTGATTAATCCTCATTCAAATCAATGTTAGATGGTAGGAATGGAGAAGATGTGGGACCTTGAAACTAGCTATATGTAGGTTGAGTTATTTGAAGGGGAACATGAGTTTGGAACATAGTGTTGGTCATTGGGAAAGTTGGTAGAGGTAGAGGACTATTTTGCATAGGATTGCTAATGCTCATCCTTCCAAACTGGGTTTGAATGCTATTCATAAGGGTAATTTGTTCTAGCTCCATAGCTTTAGCCATTGCTCCTTATATTTCTGTTATATTAGGGTCCAATTTGATGGCATAGGCAAAGAATGGGTTGATGGTAGAGAGGCAAAAGTTGAGGATGCCATCGGGTTGTGGACACATCTCACTTGGCACATAGGCCAACTGGTGAAGGAATCTTAGGTTATAATCCCTAACATTTTTGCTAGGTAGCTTTCTTAAGCTGATGAAGTTACTTGACGCTATGGCAGGGCTTATGAATTTGTCAAGCTGAGTCAAAAACTTATTTTTGAACTCCTGCCATGAGTTAATGGAGGCATTAGGGAGCATCAAAAACCATTGGTTTGCTTTGGTTCTGAAAGTTCTCACAAATACCCTATATGCCACATCATTTTGAACAATGTTGTAGATGCCTAGTAAGGTTTCAAAACATTGTACATGTTGGTGGGCATCACTTGTAGGGTTTGTGGGGTTGTAGAACAAATTTATATTTTGAAGTGATTTTGGGATATCATGATAATTAGTGGTTGCTAACCAAGGGAGCTGGGGGTTAATTGGCTGCCATCCTAGTCTGGGCTCCCCTAGGAATAAAAATTGGAAAACGTGAGGCTCGTTGTTTCCTTAATACGAAGAGATGAGTGACTAGTCAGTTAGAAACAAAGGAAAGTTCACTCATAAAACAAAACTATAAAATGTAATTATTAGAATAAAACTATAAAACTGCTTAAAAGAAAAGAAAATATTGAAATAATAATTTTTTTGATAAAGAAAAACACTAAAATATACTATTATATATATATATATATATATATATTGAAAAGAAAAATAAATATATAAAATTATGATACTTATAAAATTAAAAGGTAAATAATAAAAGAAAAATTTTAGGAAAATAAACTTAAAATTACATAATCAAATAAAACCACCTTACCTAACCCAGGACTAAGGTAAGGACCACCAAACCACAAATTTGAAAATGGGATTGGAAACAAGGATTTTAAAGAAAAAACCAACAAGGAAAAAGATTAAAGAAAAATGGGGGATGAGACCCAAAAGTTTTCAAGAAATGAACTTTTGAGAACAAGAAATAAAGGGCTCTAAAATTATTTAAAATATTTTTCAAGATAGTGGATAAAAATAGAAATTTTAAATAAAATAAGTTTGAAACAAGGAAAATAAAATTTTTGAAAAATAAAAATAGGGACTGGAAAAGGGCAGAAAATAAATATTTTAGAAAATGGGATAGAAATGGCTAGGAAAAAAATGGAAAGAAAAGATGATAAAAAAAGGTGAAAGGCCCTCCTTCTAATGCCAAAAAGGTGTTGAAGCATAAATTTTGGTCACACCAACATTGGGAAAGAAAACTCATTTTAGGAGATTATTGCCTAAGGCACCTCCCATATGGGTACAGAAACTTGGGAATAGTTTCAGCTGGAGAGGGCTACATGTCCTTTTGCAAATAATAAACTAGAAAGAAATTTGGAATTTAAATTAAATAATTATTTTCAATATAATAAGTAATTAAAAGAATTGAATTTTCCCTGGTCTTGCTGACATTGCTGGTTCATGACTACCGATGGTATCCACTACTGGGAAGCAAGACCATGATCGTCACGAGAGAGGGAGAGAGAAAGAAAGAGAAAGAGAGACTAGCAGCAACTGCAGTTCCTAAAGCCTACCACCATCTACCACCTTTTGTGCACTACTGTAGAGAGTAAGATCATCCACCCACATCTGTACCACTGAGATAAGCTCCTGCCATCATCAAGAAGACCTGCAAGGATCCAATTTTGAGCCACTAGCTCTTGCCTTGGACCCTCGAAGATTGACTAGAAGCCTGTACAGAAAAAAAAGAAAATAGAAAATTTCTACTTAGTGGAGAGGAAGTTGCCCCTCCAGATTGATAGCCAGAGCCTATTTTGGGACTCCCTCTATAGCCACCACGACCATCCATAATGATGTCTACGTTTCATGTAACAGCTATAGAAACCACCATCACCTCTTGTGTAATAATTCCCACATTCTCCAATTAAGTGCCCACTTATGTTTGTAACTTCCGAAACATCTGTCACTAATGTTCAAAACCACCATAACTTCCAAAACATTTGTCACTGATAACCGTAACCACCATCATTAATGACCACCACCCAATAATTTAAATTCCAACGACTCGCATGATTTTTATTGTGGTTATTAAAGGAGAGAAATAGACACATTGATAATCATGGCCCCATGCGAGCATGAAAGTGTTAACATCAATAATACTATATATAATAAGGTCTTTTCTAGTTATCTAGTTGAGTCAATATGACTCATAGTGCATAGTTTGATGCATTTGTTATAATGTGGAAAGGGTTTGACTAATCTGGAGCTCAAATAATTAGTGTCTTAATTAATTTCTATTTTAAAGTCCCAAATGCTTTCTTACATTACTCTATCCATAGAAATGATGCATCTTTCTTAGTTAATTCCATCATTATTTTGCAATCTCTAAAAATTTTTCAATAAATCTTTTGTAGTATCATTTATGGAATAGAAATGGTTTAATATCTTTGACAACTTGTGATCTTTGAGTGATATTCTAGATGACTCTGATCTTCTCTAGATCTACCTTTATTCATTTCTGAGATACTTTATGTCCCAAAACTATACCATCTTAAAATATGAAATGGATTTTTTTCTAACTAAGATTTAGATTAGTTTCTACAAATATTTTCCATATGTTCTCTAAATGGTTTGAGGCTTGTTTAAAACCTATTCTGTATGTGGAGAAGTTATCCATAAAGTCTTCAAGTTCATTGCTAATTTGCTTCTAGAAGATGCTAAGTACAAGTCTTTGAAATGTAGCAGGTGCATAACATAAGCAAAAGAGCATTTTCTTGTATGCAAACATTCCTCATGGACTAGTGAATGTGGTCTTTTCTTGGTCTTCTAGTGTAATTAGGATTTAATTATACTCATTATACCCATATAAAAAATTGTAATTCTAATGTCTTGCTATGGTATCTAGGACTTGGTCATTAAATTATAGAGGGAAATGGTTCTTAAATATCACCATGTTTAATAGCTGAAAATCAATACAAATCCTTCATTTGATACCCTTATTTGGTACAATGACTAATGAGCTAATCCATTTACTATTTGCTATAGGATAGATAAATCCTATTTCCAATAGTTTTTCTAGCTCTTACTTAACAACTTCCTTAATCTTTAAGTTCAATCTTATTTGAGGTTGCTAGCATGGTTTGATAGTTGGATCTATATATATTTGATGTTGGGAGATGTGTGGATCAATTCCAATGATTGTGTCATAGGACCATACAAATATAGTTGTCCATTTATTTACCACCTCTAAGAATTTTCTCTTTTATTGTTTATCAAGTTTGACATTTATAATTATCAATTTCTTAATGTTTAGAAAGGCATATTCAAGAGTATCTGGTAGGGCCTTTTTTTCTAAGGATTTTACTTCAAATGTCTCTTGTATCTCTAATCTTTTCCATTCAATATCTTCCTCTTGATGTGATTCAATGTGAGGAGGTTGTGTTTTCAACTATTCTAACTTATCAATTTCCTCCATGTAGGTACTTGTAATTTTGTTTGTTGATTCCATGCACATATTAGATTTCATTTCTTCTTCAATTATCAACGACTAGGTATCTTGTTGAGCGACTATTGCATATAGACACTTTTGTACACACATGTCTTCTATACATCCAATGCATGCTATGATGGCATTAACTTTTATGGCCCAAATTATTTACACACAATTGCACCTAGTATCACTGCATGTGATACATGGGACTTTGCAATTACACATATTATTTATCCAAAACTTGCAATTTCCATGAAATTATTTAGTATATGGTGAGTTTGGATTTCCTTTTGCTTCCTTAAAGGACGAAATTTGGGCTGGTATATGACAAGCATACCTGTGGTTCACATCAAACCAAATCAGCAATTAGTACCTGCAGCCCTATAAATTACATAGCCATTGTAGCATATTCATCACCAGCAAATAGGGGGAGAGAGAGGGGGGAGAGAGTCTAAGCGAGAAATTGTAATTAGATTAGATATTTGGGTTTGAGTATTACAAAATTCATTACACAAATGGATGGTTTATGCATGAAGAAGAGCTTTTTTATTCTTAGACATTGAAGAACTTTTCAAGAAATTTATTCCTCAAGGACTTGGAAAGAAAGAAAAGTAACCTTTTAAGGCTCTAGAAGGGGATGGTGACAATGACGATGATGATTGTGATTATGGAATCCCTCCTGATTACACACCTAATGCTGCTTTGTCCATATTTGAAATGGTGCATGAGTAGCGATTTTGTTGTGATTGCTTGGATTGATGAATAAGTGGCATTAATGCCTTCCTGCTATGCATATTGTTTGGAAATTCTTGGTTGAATTACTTGGAAATTCTTCATTGAGAATATTGTTGCACACATATTTCATGCTTAGTCCGATATGATATAGACATTTAATTCTATTATGTATTTGTTATGTTTTAACTTGCATGTCATTTATATGAAAGAAAGTAACGATAGTTATTTTGGTCGGCATTGGATTGTATTAACATTGATTGGATAATTAAATAGATAATGATGTAATATGTTAAAGAAATAATATCATCCAATAAGAATAATCATGAATAGAAAAGGGTTTAAATAAGAATATGAATTATTCAATGCATCAATTATTGGTTAAATATTAGTTTGAACAATATTGTATCTGAATGTACTATGTTCAAAACTTTGTATTGGGTTTAAGGCTCAATGCTAGGATAATTGTGTGTTTTAGGTACTAATATATTTATTATTACCTTATAGAAAATATGGGCTATTGAAACCTAAAACTACTGGATATTATATACATAATGATGAGTGACAAGGTACCCCTACGCTCAACCATACGAATACGAGCGTTTCACACATGATCTGGTCGAATTCCAAGGACTAAGTGCTTATGTGCCATTGTGAAACAAGGATAGGTTCGTTGATCATTGTCTTCCCAAGCTTACCTCTATGTCATGATTGTATGGTTAAGTAAGCTTCAGGCATATGATTTTTATAGCTTTTATGTTTTTATGTCCTATGCTAGTAGGGAAGGAGAGAGGTAACTAAGTGACTAATTTAACTTAACTACTCATTAACTAAGTTCTAACTAATCCTAACACCAACATCCATTCCCACTTGCTGTACACATCCTAAACCAGTGCAACACTATTTGGATTACCAAATGCTAATCATTACTAGGTTACCAAGCGTTACATGCATGCTTGAAGTGGTCATGCTTGTGTAATTTAATGATTTGCTTAATTGATTAAAATGAATTGTTGTGCTAATAAAAGAAATGTAAAGTGCATAAAATAAAATAAAATAAAATAAATGCATAAGAAAATAAAATAAAAGAAATTCATAAGAAAACAAATCTCAAGTGCTGCAAGGATGAATCGAAGAGCTTGTCTTTATTGTCATACACAAGGTGTGCTCAGGTACATAATGCTCAAGTAAAGATCTATCCACACTTCGACCTCTTGCTACAGGCACTTGGAAAATACTCTAACTTTCAAACAAACTACAAGAGTTTCACTACTTGACTGCTAAAAGACTTATTTTCAATTGTGCACCTCGGCACTGTATTTAACCTCTTGCTACAGGCACTTGGAAAATACTCTAACTTTCAAATAATAATTAGAATAACTGCTAAAGTAACCGCTAGAGTAACCACTCTAATAATTAGAATAAATCACTAGAGTAACTACTCTAATAACTAGAATAAATCACTGGAGTAACTTCTTTAATAATTAGAATAACTACCAGAGTAACCACTCTCATCATATCCTCACAATTGAATGAAAACTCATCCTTGAGTTCCTTATAAAATATTGGGAAGGTATGGGATTATTGACTAATTGACAATTGGTAGTAGAATGGGATGATAGACTCAATGTACCTTGTGACTGGATCAATAAGCATATTACAACATTAGTGTTCATGACCATTGTGATGAACACTCATACATAAATGACATCCAAGCCTTTATTTGGTAGTTTGTAGAGAAAGAGAGAGAAAGAAAATAAAGTATGTTGCTGCCAATGCTAAGATTGTGCCTTCTATTGTTTATCCATAGCCATGCCACTAGACTTGATCCTTTCATAAATGCTCTAGTTCCAGTCCATCTTGAGTGTTTCCTCCAAGCCCAATCCATTGTTTGTATGATCACCATCTGCACACACAACATAGTCACAAATGAGCAAGGATATATAGACGATAATGTAGTTGATACCTTTCCTTGATATGAAGTGCATTAGCTGAGTTGTGGTTATGGTAGAAACTGGTTTGGAAATTTATCACAAGTGACTACCCAAGGTGTAGGGATTAGACAAATAGTAAAATGGAGAAAATTAAAAAATTTATGCTAGGGCCTCCATGACTAAGAGCGAACCTCTGGTAGCTATAAGATGGAAAAATATGAGGAACAAGAAAGATGGGAAAAAATAACAACAACAATGCCAATAAAATGGATGTCATGAATGGGGATGAAACAAGAGATGATTGATTGTAGGAAATGTTTAAGTAAAAGAACTTAATAATTGCACCAAAATAGAATGCCAGTGGATTCTCCCCAAAGCAGGCTCATGCATTTTATGCCCTGAAAAACCCACAAACCAAAGAGTCCATAGGCTCTACCCACAAGAATTCACCAAAGAAAAACAATGTATCAACCTAGAACAGACTAATGATAAAACCAAAAATGAGGTGGAAAATGGGAAGAAAGATAGAGAGGAGAGAATGGAATGGAATCCTAAGAACAAGATTGTGTAAAGCCCCTTGTTTATTTCATGGTTACAATAACTAAGTAGAACTCATCCCAAATCTAGACTCAAACCAACCACATTTAGTGACCTTGCATCAATACACTTGGCTAATCCATCCTCTTGAGGCAACAAGAATGCTTCCACAAAGAGTGACCACTATCCCAAGGAGAGTGAGATGGAGAAGCTGGAAATGAGAAAGGGCCTTAGTTAGAGGGAACCTTCAGGCATGGGTAACATGTATTTCCAGTTTCATAACTAGTGCTTGTAGCCCATATTGCTTTATTATGTCTAAGAGGTGTGCTTTGAATTCTCACTTTTCTCTTTTTTTGTATGTATATGCATGAGAACCAAACCATGCAAAGACTTATTTTTATTCACTTAGCTTCCTGATATTTGAACAATGTCAGAATGTTGGAAAACCCAAGAAAAAGTAGCCAAGCACCCAAGAGAATGGCTAGCACAAATGCATCAAATCCCCTGGAAGTCACATCCTTCTCATCCTTTGAGTCTTTCCTTGGTTTGAAAAGTACCCAGCCACCAATTCATTAATAAATTTACTTAGAAAAAGGGGACTCTACAGTTCCAATCCAAAGGAGACCATAGAGTTGTATGGATGAGTGGACGGCATGGACTCATTACCTATTTTACCAAAAGAACCATACCTTAATATCAGCATCATAATTCAAAGGTAAAAACCAAACATTAGCAATCAATATGATATAATGCAATCCACCATCATGAGCATTTATTTGATGATGAATAAAAGTAAATCAAGTTAACAATGAAATAGTAAAAACATGAACAATGGTGTAAAACAAAAATAAGAAAAATTGAAAGAATGTGTAAAACAAAACATGTGTAAAACAAAAATTCAAAAATAACTAAGGGCCTAAAATGGTTAGCATAGGTGGCCATCTCCCCCATGACAAAGTTGGAAGGAGGAGATCTAAAATAGTGAGTAAGGTTGTCCATCAACAGAGGTAGCATGTGTACTGGTTGTTCTAAGCTCATGGAAAGGTTTGGTTTATTGTACATTGACCAATAGTTTCTTGTCTAGGCTCTCAGGTTTGTATATTGTCATGGCCCCTGAAGGAAAAGTTGCATAAATAATATAAGGTCCTTCCCATAGTGTTTGAAATTTAGTATGTTGTGGCACATGTGTGGGATTCTAGTAGAGATCCTTATCTCCCAGTTGATCACAAAGGGGAGATCGCAAACTAGAAACATAGAAATTGATGGGAAATGGGAGGCTTTTTGTCCCACCAGGTTCCAAAGGAACCATTGTTGTGCCCAATCAGCACCATACGATGTGTAAACAACCACAAAATGATGTCACATTTATGCTAGTGTGTGACGGGGTGTAGAGAGCATGCAAGACTACCCGTAGGGCATGGAAAAGGCACCAAAGGTCCTCCTTCTAGCATCAAAAAATTGTAGCGTTAGTGGCTGGAACACTGGGAGGTTGTCGGGGGAATAGTTTAACCCCAAATCTGTGCAAGGATCGTGCTGGAGAAAAATGGAAGTGAATCATCCTGAACGGTCTGGTCGAGCAGACAAGGACTTAGTCAGTGTATCTTAACCTTATGTAAACGTTTGTTTCAGAAGCGAGATGAGTGAGACAAATCGATGATCAATAAATGCAAGATGGAAAAAATAGTGTAAAACAATGATTATAATAAAGAAATAGCAAAACAAAATTAGGTGAAAAAAATGCACCACCCCAAGATCACAAATTTGATTCTTTGCCTTATTTGAAAGGTGTATAACAGGTTATGCAATGCTGGAGAGACACTACTTACATCGAGCGGTATAGTCATAGTTCTTCTACTCGTTGATCTATTTGCTAAGATGTTAGAATGATTGACTCACAAAGGGATGTTTGGAGCCAACCAGAGAACTCAAAGGTAACTAGAATGCTCAAGAAAATTGCGAACTATGCCTTCTGAAAGCTAACTCAAAAGCTAATCAGCCAATGCGAAAAGCCAACTAGCCAACTGCTCTTGCCAATGCCAAAAAAGCCAACCATTTGAGCATTTTTTTCTAGGGTATTTATAGGGCAAGGAGCAGGAGAGAAATATGGTCTGGATGCCACATGTCCTGGACCCCACAAGATGCTAACATGGCTGTACCGTGTAGGTGTGCGATACTGGACGTGAACTTTGCTACACTATGACTATACCATCGAAACTACATGTGTTGAGATCTAGTGCGCTAATAGCACAAGAATAATGGAGCTTATGCTCCAGGACTACGTCTTCCCTACCTTTACAAGCAGGGTCAAGTGTAGGAATAATTTTTTGGGGGCTGATCGGGGTTATGCAAAACAAAGTGAAATTGCTGATATTGCTAAGGACATGACAAAGTGAGAAAAAATACTGTCAAGAAGTTCTAGAGATTCCTAAAGATGTCTTGTTACTTTTGTACCAGTGTTGCACTACTCACGTTGTTGAACACATTGGCACAGTGTAAGTGGCTACTTACTATGTTGTGCTACGGTATGTAGCATAGCATAGTGTAGCCACTAGTATTGATTGAGATTTGCGTTGGAGCTATAGAGCATTTGTTTGCAACTTTCTTCCTTCATGCAGGAGAGTTTTTGAACTTACGGAACTCATGTATGAAACACTTGCTACTTTTGCACCATTGCTACGTTGTGCTATGCTATGTAGCATAGCACAACATAGTGGCTAGTGTATCCTTCTTCCTTATTTAATTCATCAATTTCTAGCAAGAAACTTTGCTTGAGGCTTGAGGATTAAGTGGAGAGAGAAGTTTTGGATGCTGAACTCTTGTCAAGGTGTTGTTTTCTTATTGGAATCACTTGGCAAGATGGACCTTTCTGCTTTGCTTTTCCTATGCTATGAGACGCTACATAGCGTAGCACCTTGCGTTGACTGAATCTTGCCTTGTCTTAGCAATCACTTTGTTACTTCATACTTGGACACTTGAGCAACTATTTTTCAAGACTTGCTACACTGCATAGCGTAGCAGGCTTCTTCACTAGAAAACTTGCTGAACTATTTTTCTTATCCCAAACACTTTTGACAACTCCTAGCCTAGTTTCTGCATAAATTGTTAGCTCAGTCGATTGTCCAGTTGGGTAGGCTAGAGAGTCTAGTGAGCCTGTCAACCTTGGAGGTAGAAAACTTGCCGAACTGGATAGTGTACCCTCAGTGTGAACCATCATGATGCTGCACTTGTGGAAATCCTTGCCTAAATTTCAAGACTCTACTGAAGCATGAGAGTCCTAAAATTTTATGCTATTTCACTTTGTAAAGTTGCCCATTGATTTCCATAAAGTACTGGCTCGATGAAGAAATTGTTTTTTCTTTTAAGGTTTAACTCTTGTGGTATTTTTTGGGTGAGGAGATAGGTAAGAATGCTACTATACCAATTTGTCTCCATGGGTGATTGATTATTCACTACACCAGCAAAGAGAAATTCATTAGGAAAATAATCAAAAATTGGATACTCATCCTCTTTGTTGTCCCATCACAACCGAGATAAATGATCAACAACTACATTCTTGGTACCCTTGTGATTGATCATCGTTAGATCAAACTCTTGTAAGATTACAAGCCATCGTATGATATGAGGGCTTACCATTGGCTTATTCATGAGGAACCAGATTGCACTATGATCTGTATGTATATATACTTTATATCCCAATACATAGTATCTAAACTTTTCTAGTGCAAACACTACATCCATTAATTCTTTCTCTATGGTAGTGTAGTTAAGTTGTGCACCAGCAATACTTTTACTTACATAGTGTATGTAATTAGGATGTTTCTAGTCATCTAACTATGTGAGTACGGCTCCTAAGGCATAGTTGGACATGTTAGTCATGATATGGAATGGTTTGGACCAGTAGGAGCTTGTAGAATAGGTGTTTCCACAAGCTCCTATTTCAGATTTTGGAAAGTTAATTTGCATTCCTTGGTCCACTCGAAAGGTATGCCCTTTTTCGTTAATTCCACCAATGATTTGGAAACCTTTGAAAATTTCTCAATAAATCTCCTATAGTAGCCAGTATGTCCAAGGAATGACCAAATATCTTTGACAGTTTCCAGTTGATGGATAATTCCTTGGATAATTTTGATATTCTTAGAGTCTACCTCTATCCCTGTGTGTGAAATTTTTTTCCCTAGTACTACACCTTCTTGCACCATCAAATGGCTTTTCTACCAGTTGAGCCTCAAATTGGTTTCTACACATCTTTTTAACACTTGCTCTAATCGGTCCAAGGATTGATCAAAGTTTTCTCCATAAGTGGAGAAGTTGTCCATAAAGACCTCAATGTCATTCCCTATCTACTGTTGGAATATGTTTAGAACTAGTCATTGAAATGTTGCAGGGGCATTGCACAAGCTAAACAAAATTTGTTTGTATGTGAACATTCCCCAAGAACTTGTGAATGTAGTCTTGGCTTGGTCTTCTAGGGCTATTTTTGTTTGGTTATATCTGCTATATCCATCCAAAAAAATATAATAGCGATGCCCTATGATGGTGTCTAAGACTTGGTTGACAAATGGCAATGGAAAGTGATATTTGAATGTTTCCATATTTAGTAGCCTAAAATCTATGCAAATCCTCTATTTGCCTTCCTTTTTAGGTAAAATAACTAAGGGGGTAACCCATTTGCTATCAACAATGGGGTATATGAACCTAGCCATGAGAAGCTGTTCGATTTCTTCCTTAGAGTTCAATCACCTCTGTGGTTATCTTTGAGGCTTAATGGAGGGGTCAGTGTAAATTCTATGTTGGTATATCCTAGGATCTATTCTAGTTAATTTGGGATATGACCAAGTGAAGGCTTCTGACCATTTATTTATTACCTTTAGTAGTTCTTCTTTCTATTGTGGAACAAGCTTAGACGTGATAATTACTAGTTTTCCATTTTTAAGGAACATGTATTCCATACCAGGGGGCAATGGTTTTAGCTCAATGGGATCCTACTTAAATTTCTTATGGATTTCCAACTTTCCCTAGTTGATATTTTCAAGGTTACGACTTGGAAGTTGGTAGTGGACTTACTCTAATGCATCTATGCTATCAATGTAAGTACAAGTCAAACCCTCAATTGGTTCCATGCATATGAGTGAACTACTTTCGTGATCAGCTATCAGCCACTAGGTGTGTTTTCTTGTCATGTGGCTGCTACATATAGGAATCTTTGTATGTTAATCACTTGTACACACTGATTGCATGCAGAAAATTCTAAACTTTGCACAAACCATGACCTCTACACGCAATTACACCTTGTGTCACTGTATGTGATGCACAAAACTTTCTTCTTCTTGATCTTTCCAAATGTATTTTCCTTTTATATTTCTAGGGAAAGATCATGGATTCCTAGGTGTGCATTGATGGTGCTTAGCCATGCTCTTCCCATTATGATTGGGAAGTTTCCCTTACCACTGTTTACCTAAATCACTAGGAAGTTAGTTGTGTATGACCACCCAAAAATAGTGGTAATAATGTCTTCCACTAGTCCCAATGGGACAGTGATGGACTGGTTGGCCAACTCTAGATGAATGTCACTCTTTTTCAATGGAGGCAGGTTTGAGGCCTTGTACATTTCTTGAGAAATCAAGTTGACACAAGAACTTGAATCCAAAAGAGCCTTGCACAATGCATTTTCAGCAATTTGTAAGTATATCAGAGGACTCCTAGGATTAGAGAATTTCCTGGGAAGGTGGCTAGCGTTGATCCAATCGATGACGGCATGTGTTAGCATAACCATATACGTTGAGTGTGGTGATTTGGTTGAAGGGGGCTCCGAAGCCTTGATTGATACTGAGGTATCTACGGAATCAACCGGTTATGATTGCAAGGGATTGGTTGGACTATTGGTTCTAAATCAAGGTCTTTTCTTCATGTGGTTGTTGGAACCAATAGTAGGTTAAGAGTTAACAACCCTCATGGCATTACGTTGCTGTGGCTGGGTAGGGATTTCACCTTGCATCACTGGAGTAGGTGGTAGTGGAGCTATTGGTGAAAGATATGCAGCTGGATGAGAAGGATGATATGCTTGTGGAATATCACCTCTAAAAGAGGGAGTCCCATAATACTCGTGAGCTTGGTAGTGAGGTTGAGGAGTGACGTGACTAGTAGAGTTAGGTGGGGAGATTGGCTGCTACACGTAATATCCATACAGGTTAGGATGTCGGTAATTATACTGTTGCCTTGGTGGTGGCATTCCCCATGATTGTGGTCATTTCCACTATTGATATTTCTTAATTGGTTGTGGTGGAGTTCCACTGGGATAATATGCTAAGGGTTGGTGTAACTACCTTGGGTTACCTTGAGGATAAGGTAACCTTTGAGGTGTTTGTCATTTGTTCAATCGTGGGTTGAGTGCATACATCCTAGATTCCTGTAGATGTGATATTATGGGGAAACATCCCTTAGGATGGTCATATTGACATATCTCGCATCCACTATCATTGTTTTTTTCCAAATCCACAACCTCTTCAATGATGGCAACTTTGCCCTTACCCTTGCTACGTGCATGTTCAACTTTTCTCTTTTCTCTTTTTTCACGATCACTACCTTGCTCTCTAGAATCCTCTACTATTTTAAGAATAGTTTGAAATCTATTATTTAGGGAATTCCACATTTGATCTACCTTTGCCAAAACTTCTGATGTCATCTTTTGGATAGGAAAATTTTTCCTATTCACCATCTCTTTGAGTGGTGACTCTTCTTCATCCTCACAAAATATTACTTTCATCTTCTAGAGGGAAGGATCTTAGTTATACTCTTCTACAATTTATCTCTTCTGTGGCTCACCTTCTTCCTTAGCAACTTGCTCCAATAGTCTTTGGATTTGATGGGACCTATGATCGGATAGTCTTCCTTCGGCATAAGTCCCAAGGGTTCTTCTCATTTCATGCCTAAGCCCATCTACAAGATGGCACAATTGAACCCTTTGCAAATAACCATGGCCAAGACAACAATGTAACAATGTATAGTATCGGCCCATGGTAGCATCCAAGGGTTCATGTCGTCCTTGTTTCTAGCCTTGGACTTGCTTTCACAGGTTGGACACTCAGAAGTACGTTTGGTACTTATTGTTGAATAATTCTAACATAGTACTCCATCTATGAATAGATTTCGGTTCTAAGGACTGGTACCAGCTTTTTACTTCATTAACTAGTATCCACAAGAACAACTTAATTTTTTTCCATTCCTTCTCTATGTTTTGTAAGGCACACACGTCATGGAATGCTTGTAAATGATTCTGAGGATTAGCGTTGTATCCCCCTTCAAATCGTGGGATATTGTTCATATCTAATCTCTTGATCCTACTATCTTTCTGATGCCTTATTGGAATTCTAACAACCTCAGTTATCTATAACATACTTCAAGTAGCAAGTAGTGGTTCATTATGATCATCTCTTCCATGGAATCTATGATGCCTACGTTGTTCCCTACTCTCCCTTCTACTATGTCGTGACTCTCTAGAGTGCCCTTGTCCCCTTTCTGGTTGTTTCGTCTATGAATTCCACTTTTCCTACCTTTATCCCCATGGCCTTTTTCTTTATGAATGTGTCCAAATATTGAAGGAGAGGATGAAGGATATGATGAAGGTGAATAAGAAGGAGAACCATCACCATGATGGTGTCTACTACCTTCTCTTCTGTGGTCTCAGCCCTGACCGGGATTGTGATTAGAATGTCCGCCTTTATCATGAGTTCATGTCCCTTTTTGGACCCTTTGAGCCCATGGGTATCAAGACCTAGGTTATGAATAGTGGAATGAAGGTTTTGACACACAACCCTTTGGCCAAAGTCAAGGGGAGGAACATCATTGTGTGGCCGACTACCTGAGGTAGGTTCACCACCCTCATTTTTGCTTAAGACATGTGGGGAATCCAGGGACCACTTATCCTTCAAAGACTTATGATGCCTCTCCTGTTGCAAGTCCCTTTGACATTGTGCCTCTATGGGATGGTATTCTCTTGATTCATGGTCTTTCACAATGTATTCTTCATGTAAGTGCGGCATGCCAATTTGTGTGAGAGCATGAAGAAGCATGCTTGAGACTAAACAATCGGGAGGTAACACTATGTTATCTTCTAAGTCTCACAAACATAGTTGTTCATCTTGATGAAGGATAAAGATGAAGTCTGGTATATACTCATTGGGATGAATATATACCACTTGAACTTGTTGATGGATTGGTGGATCAATATCATGTATATTATGCCACTAACTATTTCCTATTTTAGACCTAGGCAGTGAGGCGCTTTGATATGAAGAAGGAGAAATACTTGTCTATTCATTGTGCAATGTATTCTTGTTTATTATTTTCTCAACCAACCATAAGGGTTCATTCCAATGATGTGAATAATTTCCTATGTTTTAGTTAGTGCACAAATAACTAAGTCCCTAGCAACGACACCAATGATGAGCGGTGAGGTACCCCTACACTCAACTATACAAATACAAGCATTTCACGCACAATCCAGTTGAATTCCAAGGACTAAGTGCTTATGCATCCTTGTGAAACAAGGATGGGTTGGTTGATTGTTGTCTTGCCAAGCTTACTTGTATGTCATGATTGTATGGTTAAGTAAGCTTGAGACATATGATTTTTATAGCTTTTATGTTTTTATGTCCTATGCTAGTAGGGAAGGAGAGAGGTAACTAAGTGACTAATTTAACTTAACTACTCATTAACTAAGTTCTAACTAATCCTAACACTAGCATATTTTCCCACTTTCCATACACATCCTAAACCAGTGCAACACTGTTGGGATTACCAAATGCTAATCGTTATTGGGTTACCAAGTGTTACACACATGCTCAAAGTGGTCATGCTTGTGTAATTTAACGATTTGCTTAATTGATCAAAATGAATTGTTGTGCTAATAATAGAAATGTAAAGTGCATAAAATAAAATAAATGCATGATAAAATAAAATAAAATAAATGCATAAGAAAACAAATCTCAAGTGTTGCAAGGATGAATCGAAGAGCTCATCTTTATTGTCGTACACAAGGTGTGCTTAGGTACATAATGCTCAAATAAAGATCTGTCCACACTTCAACCTCCTATTACGGGCACTTGGAAAATACTCTAACTTTCAAGAAGACTATAAGAGTTTCACTACTTGACTGCTAAAAGACTTCTTTTCAATTGTAAGCCTAGGCACTGTATTTATAGGTTTGGGAGCAACTACTCTAATAATTAGAATAACTGCTAAAGTAACCACTAGAGTAGCCACTCTAATAATTAGAATAAACCTCTAGAGTAACTACTCTGATAATTAGAATAAACTACTAGAGTAACTACTCTAATAATTAGAATAACTGCTAGAGGAACTGCTCTCATCACATAAGAATATGAAATCAAAACCAAGTCCTACACATGATTGCTCATGATAGACTTTATCTCTTCAATTATAGCATTCATCCATTCCTTACTAGTAGGTGATGAAAGTGCCTCATCGTATATACATGGCTCACCATTATGGAGATCCATCATAAGTGCTTCCTCTTCAATTACAAAATGACAATGAGGAATGCATATGTGAGTGCTCCTATATAGATAGGTTCTGTTGAGAGTTTTCCTTTTGTGAAGGTAATTAACTAATGGGTAGGTTGCTATAGGAAAACATGTCTTGATGGTGGGTTAAAGATTGTTTCCCTTTGGAATAGGGGTCCAAGGATCGTAGATATTCTCATGGATTCCATGTTATCACAACCATCATTAAAGAATTATATTGGACCTGATTCCTTTTTATGCTTTTTCACAATGATATATAGACTTCTAGAGAAGCTTTGGCTTTAATGTTGAGGCAACTTCCCTTCTCTTTAAGAGCAAGGCTTAATGCTACATACATTAGAGTAGGTGTGTATCTTAGCTCTTATAAAAGAATAGTGTCTTCTATGGCTTTGTGTGCTTATTTTGTTCATGCTTGTGTGTATTGTGTTGGTCATGTCACATCTATGATTTCATGTGGCATACTTAATATGCTCATAATCCATGAACTAATGGGTGATGTATGCTTATGCTATATGTGCAGGTGTTTTGATTCTTGATGCATAGTCCATCTTGGATCCACTCTAGATCTTCTAGATAATTTTTGGTTTAAGGATGATGCCAAATGATGCTTTGCCAAAGTAGTGGTTTTACACTTAGTATCAGAATTGTGGTTTGTGGTTCAAGGCTAGTGGAGTTTCTAGGTACATGGTTCATAATCATGATTCATTTTTCATAATGTGTGTGCTACCAAGATGAATAAAAAGAAGAGAAAATGGAGTCAAAATCTTGATAATACTCCCCTTGATCCCAATCCTCATAATGGACTACTTGAAGATGGTAGTCATGTGCACAAGGAGATGCATGATGATGCGAATGTGTACAATGATGTACATAAAAATGTGAATGTTGAGATGATTGGTGAAAGAGATAATGATGAATCCATTGAAAAGATGGAAGAACTATGAAGCCACTTATTACAAGTAGACAACATCATCATATGTAGTCTACCGACAACTAAGAAAGCTCATATGATCCAAGAGCTAGTGAATCTAATCGAAGTACCTTTCCTTCTAGATTTTGGCTCTAGCATAAAATACAAACTTTTCCAAACTCAAAACCATATGGTTAGGAAATGGATGAAGTGACATGAGGATGTTGTTGATGACCTCTATCTTATCAACCAAGAGATTTAGGATGAAAATCAAGAGATGTAATCATTGCTAGAAACTCAACAAGATTTGTATAAAAGTTAACAAAAGAAGATTACGGATTTGGAAAAGAAATTAGATGATGAGATTGTGATAATAAAAGTTTATTTAACTATGCAAGCAAGGGCATTGGCATCAAGGCTAAGTTGATTAATTTTCAAGTTCTAAGCTAAGGAACTAAAAATCTATAAGGGGATAGGGGTGATACTATGATAGATACCTTTCTATTTAAAATATAAGAATTCATAGAGATGTATGAGTATGCCATTGAAATACAAGCTCATGTTGTTGCCCAATTCTTGGATGGAATAGAAACAACCTGGTGGCTTGGCATGTTGTAAGAAGAAAAGCCTAAGATAGATAGACCTATCAAAACATGGAACTAGTTCAAGGAGGCTTTGATTTAGAACTTTTGTTCAAGCAATTGAATTAACAAAACTTGGTCAAAGCTAAAGGATTTTTAACACATAGGAGATCTAGAAGAGTATATTCAAAAATACCAAAATATCTTTATATAAATCTCGAAACTTGATGAGTTTACCAATTATATATTGTTTCTCAATTCCCTCAAACCCTCGATCTAACATGAGCTTAAACTTTGTAAAATTATAAGATTTAGGAAGGTCATCCAAATTTCTACCAGTTTATCTAATTAAAATATGGGGAAAAAGGATAAGGGTGTAGAGAAGCAACCACTTCAGGCATGAAAGAGGGTATTAAATCTCAGAGAGATGAGGCATAGGTATGTTTAGGTAAATTTAGAGGCTCTTATGTTGAGCTAGCCCCAAGTAAACAAAACTCATCCTAGGAGCATGAAAAATGTTAGACTTCCCAAGAATACTAGGAGTCATAAAACAAATGATCATGTTTTGGAGGGTTATCTCAATATCCTCTAAGATATTCAAGATTAAAATGCCACATCTATGGTGGAGGGCATTATGCTTGAGAATGACCTCAAAAATTTTCAAGTCAAAAGTGGTGATAATAGACTAGATGAAAATCATAGGTTGAATTTAGTTAGACATCAACCTCATGATCAGTTGATGATATCTAACAAGGATGTCATTGAGCAAGATATGAAAGTTTTAAACTCCTTCCAATAGGTACATGCGTACTTGATCACCTTAGCATAAGGTGAAGGATATGGTATTCAAACAAGGCAAAAAGTGCCAAGAGGATCAAAACATGGTCAACGTAGTATGATTGTGTTTTTTATGAATTAATTAGTAGTATATGTTCTTAACTATGTTTCTAAGTAGGAAGTGTATAGTTTTAACTACATCTTCGAGTAGGAAGTTCACGATTATGGCCGTGTCTTTGTGTAAGAAACACAAGATTTTAACTATGTCTTAAAGTAGAAAGTATAGGATTGCGATGAGTCATAGTTGATTGGACTATGTCAATGTGAATGTGTCAACCCGATCCCATTGACATGTTCCTATTAATGAGTACCCATCGATGCATGGTTTGATGCATCAACACATACACATTGGTGCATTGTCTGGTCTTGCCTATGTAAATGTGCACACCTACTACATTTATGGAATTCATTCATTCATAGCTTATCCAAACTCTTGTATTTTATTTATTTAAGAGTTAGAATATTTTCTAAGTGCTTGTAGTAGGAGTTGAAAAGAGTATGGATCTTTATTTAAGCATTGATGTACCTAGACACCTCAGTGTGAATGACAACAAAGACAAGCTTTCTTGATAAACCTTGTAGCACTTGTACTTAGCTTAATGTTTCCTTAATGAATTTACTATTTATAAAATTTATGTTCATGCACTTAATTAATTAATTAATAGCAACTAATTAACATGCATAAGTATGACCATCTCGAGCGTACATTAACACTTTGTAGTCCTAGTAGCATTTACATTTGGTATCCTAGTAGCATTGTCATGTGTTCAGGATGTGTATGATAGATGGGAATGGATACTTATGTTAGGATTAGTTAACCATTAATTAGTTACTAGATTAATTAGCATTTATTTACTTTATTTTTACACATCGGTGAATTAAATGAAAAACATAAAAATGATACATATCATGTGCCTTAGTCACACTTAACCATACCCTTGAAACTCACAAGTGGAATTAGGAAGACAAAAATCATGTCCTTGAAATTCACTACCTAGATCAAGTGTACTTAGAGAGCTAAAGTCTACAAAATTTGACTAGATCACTTAATTAATGTTAGTGATTTGAATGGTTGGGTGTAGGGATTACTCGTTGCTCATCATTAGCACCATTATTAGGGACTTTTGTTAGCTATGTGTACTATCTAGAAGTTAATGAAATTATCCAACAATGTTGTAATAAACCTTAAAGTTGAAATAATTTATAAAAATAATAATAAAAAAAGCACATTATTTTTTGCAAGAACTAATATGGCTTCTTCTCATACGGAAGAATCTCCACTATTGTTAGAGCACACTTTCAATCAAACGCAAGAAGGCCCAAAACCACCTATGCCCTAGTAATGCAAAGTAATCTATACTCATCTAGATCAGTATGTTCTAAATTTCACCTTCATCCTGCACCAAGCTGAACAACTACAATGAAGGAACAAGAATTTTGCCACCCGATTGCTTAATTTCTATGATGCTACTCAAAAATCTCATGAGATTGGGTATCCAGGGGATTAATGCTGAGGACATTGTGCAAGATCATGACTACTAGGATTATCATCCCATAGATGCACAATGGAGCAAAGATTGATAGATGGAACTAGAGACTCTCTACGAGTCACCAAAGGGAAAATGATTCACAAACCCCTTGTTCCTACTAGGCCAAAAGAAAGGAGAGGATCCCCTCTTGGGGGTTTTTCAAAACACAAAATCTCCTTCCCTTTTGTTCAATGAAGGGATCCTTAATCAGAATTTGTAGTTAACTATAAATAATATTTTTTTAGGGAAAAATGGGTTCCATGGCCATGGGGGCTCCAAAGAAGGAAATCAAGGTAGGAATAATGATAAGAATCACAATAATGACAAACATGGTGATCATGGCTGGGACTAAAGGAGAGGAAGTAGTAGGCACTACTCTAGTACTAGTCCTTCTTTCTCTTCACCTTCATCATCCTTATCATCTTCCTCCTTCACCTCCAATCGAAGTCATAAAAGGAGAGACTATGATTGAGGTGACCGATGGAACAAAGATGATTGCAGATTCCACTAGAATAGTAGAGACCAAGGATATGGGTAATCAAGGGAAGTCCACCACAGAGAAAGAAGGAATAGCAAGGGGCATCATAGGCATCATGATCATCACAGGGGCTATGAGTATGATGATTCCTTGCTTGAAACCAATAATATGGTAAACATTGCAAAGGTCATAAAAATTCCAACAAGGCACATGAAACATAGTTGAATCAAATAGTTAAGCATGAATAATATCCCTAATTTTGAAGGGGGATTCAATTTTGATCTACAAAATCATCTCTAAGCCTTTCACAATGCATGCTTCTTACAAAACATTGAGAATGAAAGGCAGAAACTAAAGCTATTCCCTAGGATACTCATGAAGGAGGCTGAAAGCTAGTACCAGTCCTTAGAACTAGAATCAATTAGACAATGGAGTACAGTGCTTGAACTCTTTAATGATAAGTATCAAACATACTCTTGAGTGTCCAACCTAAGGAAGCAAATCAAAGGGTGGAAGTAAGGAACACATGAATCCTTGGATGCGACCATGGGTATATATTACTCTCTCTATTGCATAGATGCCTAGGCCATGGATTTTCTCAAAGGAAGAAACTATGTTATATCATAGATGGGCTTAGAATAGAAATAAGGAGAACTCTTAGGGTTTATGCCAAATGGAGGCTTTTAGAACTAAGAGCTCATCTAATCCAAACATTGATAGAGCAAGTGGCCAAAGAAGAAGATGAGCTAAGAAATGTGTAAAGGAGTATAATTGGGATCCTTCCATTCACAAAAGAAAGGTCTGATTTTGTGATAATTAGGAGGAGGTACCAATTAATGAAGTGGTGTAATGCAAAACCTTACCAATATAAAAATATTTTTTTGAAATATTGGCCAAGGTATACCAAATGTGGAACTCTTTAGATGAAGAGTTTCAAACTACTCTTAGAATTAGAGAGGAGTTCAATGAATAATGTAGTAGTCATGACCAAAGAAGAATGAAGGAAACTGAATCTACCCATCAAAGGGATAAGAGCAAACCTTCTACCATTAAAGAGGTTGTGGATTCCAAGATAGATGATGGTGGTGGGTGTAAAATCTACCAATATGAGTATCCTAAGGGATGTTGCCTAGTCATGTCACACTTGTAATAATTTATAGTGTATGCACTCAATCCTAAATTGAAAAATGGTGAGCACCCCAAGAGGTTGCCTTATCCTCAAGGAAACTATAGGCAGTTCCACCAACAAGCCTACTATCTAAGTGGAGCTCCACCTCAAAATCATGAGCAATACCAGTAGTGAAAACACCCACAACCATGAGGGATACACCACCAAGACAATAATACCCTTACTAATAACTAGATCCATACAGGTACTATGTTTAGTAGTCCATTTCTCCACATGACTCTTCTAGTTATGCCTCTTTTCAACATCATTACTATCCTCTTGAGTATTATAAAGCATAATCTTCAAGAGGGGAATCCCCATTTCCATATTAACCTCATCATCCTTCTACACCTGTACCTCCACCCTCAACTCAATTTCCATACACTCCATTCATATAAGGTGAAATTCCAATGTAGTTGTAATAAAGAAACACCACAAGGACTATTAACTTACAGCCAACTCCCTAGTTAAGTGGTTCAGATAATAAGCCTAAAAAATGATCCTCTTCAAACCAAGGATCCTACTAAGCCCTCATAGACACCTGTGGCTATTGACCTTGCCTCTCCTTCCTCCTCTGCAATATCCTTTGAGATTTCTTAAAATCAAATACCTCCCAATGTGCATACTATAATGTTGATTCACACTTTCACAAGTTGGATAAAGGCTAGACACCTTCCTAGGAAGAGATTTGATCCTATGAATCCTCTCATTTACTTGCAAATTATCAAGAATGAGCATTGCAAGGCTCTTTTAGACTTAGGTTTTGGTGTCAATTTGATCTCTCATGAAATGTAAAAATTTTGAAACTTACCTCCTCTTAAGAAAAGAAAAATTTGTCTTAATTAGAAAGATTTGTCCATCACCATTTCCTTGGGATTGATGAAGGACAGTATGACCACCATCTATGGGTGGTCATATCCTATGAATTCCTAATGATCTAGGTAGACAACTGCAAGGGGAACTTCCAAATCACCATGGAAAGGGCTTAGCTAAGTATAATAGATACATGGTTGTGAATTCGAGACCTCTCCTTGGAGATTTTCAAGAAAAATGAATTTAGAGAAAATGAGAGGAAGCACATTCCATGCATCATTTATAATGACATAGGGTGTCACTGCATGCAAAAATTATGGAAAGTTAAGAGTACAACAATCACAACATGTAGGCAATATGCAAATGTCACAGAAATTCAAAGGTACCAGTAGGCAATAGCCACAAAATAGAAATGCACCCAATTGTTGATAGCTAAATCTGAAAGCAGTTTAACATTGTGCATGGAATATACTAAGAGCCTAACAAGTGCTTACATTAAAGGTATGAAAAAATGGAGAAGATCTATTGCTAACTCTTTGATGAACCTAATGACATCAATTAGGGAGAGTTGAAAATCCCTGAGAGCTTTAAACATGAACCCCTTAAGTTAAAAACTCTACTTGCCAAAATGGAATATGCTTTTCTACACAATGGCAAGCTAGTCATTATGAATGCTAGCCTTGCTCCTATGTAGAAAAAGAAGTTGTTGGAAGTAATCAAAAAATGGCCAAAAAACTTTGCTTAGTCATATCATGAGCTAACTAAAATTGATTGAAGGATATGCCAACATTTCATCTACATAAATTCCTCCATTAAACCAAAGAGGTAGCCATAGTGGCAAAACCCCAAATTGAAGTAGATTATTAAAGAGGAGATTGAACAACTTATCAAGGTAAGGTTCATCTATTCCATTGCAGATAGTAAGTGGGTTATCCCACTCATGATCATGTCAAATAAAGATGAAAAATTAAGGTTCTACATCGACTTCAGGCTATTGAATATGGAAACCTACAAGGACCACTTTTCATTGCCATTTGTGGACCAAGTGTTGGAAACAATTTTTGGGCATTACTATTACAGCTTTTTGGATGGTTATAGTGGCTAAAACCAAATCTAGATAACACCAAAGGATTAGGGCAAAACCACATTCATGAGTCCTTGGGGGACTTTCACATATAGAAAGATGTTGTTTGTCTTGTTCAATGCCCCTACAACATTCCAACACCTTGTCTTGAGCATTTTCCAATAATAGATAGGTAGTAGGCTGGAAGTCTACATGGATGTCTTCTCTCACTATGGGGATACATTCAAGAAAGCCTTGAACTATCTTGAGCATGTGCTAACAAGATGCATGGAGAAAAACCTTAGGCTCAACCGATAGAAAAATCACTTGATGGTGCAAGAGGGCATTGTGTTGGGGCATAGAATTTCTCAAAAAGGAAATGAGGTAGATCCTAAAAAAAATAAGGATCATCCAAGGAATTACTTGATAGTCAGAATAAGTTAAAGATATTGGGTCATTCCTTGGCCACCTTGGCTACTGCTAGTGCTTCATCAAAAATGTCTCTAAGATCATCAAACTGTTGGTGGAGCTAACAAAGAAGGATGCTTTGTATATGTGCACTAAGGAATGCAAGCATGCATTCCAACAACTCAAGAAAAAGCTCATGGAAAATCTAATTCTACAAGCACTTAACTAGTCCAAACCCTTCCACATCATGATGGACACATCCAATTATGCCTTGAAAGCTATGCTCACATAGTTGGCTGATTAAAAACATCCTTACTACATCCACTATGTGAGAAGGCATTGGGGGTGCATAGATAAACTACACCACCATGGAGAAAAAAATAATGGTAGTGGTGTATTCCTTACAAAAATTCATGCACTATGTGCTTGGGTACAAGATGTTTGTACACACAGACCACAATGGAATCCAATTCTTAATGAATAAGCTGATGGTAAGCCCCTATGTCATATGGTCGCTGCTAATATTATAGTAATTTAACCTAATAGTGGTAGATCAAAAGGGGACCAAGAATGTGTTTTTTGATCACTTGTCTCAGTTAAGATGGGATAAAAATAGAATAGAAGAATCCACTTAAAGATTAGTTTCCTAATGAACTTCTCTTTGCCAGAGCTATAATTGAATTAGTACCCACTAAAACTAACTGGTACTATGGCATTTTCACCTACCTTCTCACTCAATAGATGCCACAGAATTGGAACAAGATGAAGAAATAATAGTTTTTTCACTAGGAAAAACATTTTATTGAAATCAATAGACACCTTTATAAGGTGTGCATTGATGACCTAGTTCAATGGTATGTACTTGATGATGATCAACTACACATTCTTCAAGATGCTCATGAAGGCCCTTGTGGGAGCCACTATGTTGGGATGTCAATGGCCATTAAGATCCTCATGGTAGGGTATTACTAGCCAACACTTTTTAGGGATGCTTACCACTTTATCCACTCCTATCAATGTTGCCAACATGATGGTGGAAAGACTGCTCATATGAACAAAACTCAATAGTGGATCCAACCATTGGAATCCTTTAATATTTGGGATATTCATTTCATGGGTCCTAACACTTCAATGTCTAACAAAAAGGTGTATATCATAGTAACTATTAACTATTGTATAAAGTTAGTAGAAGTGATGGTTGTCACCGATTGCACATGTTCTACGGCTACTCAAGTTGCACAACAACATGTTGTAAATAGGTTTGGGGTGCCATGTGCACTTATTTTTGACAATGAAACTCATTTTACAAGCACCAACTTTTAGAAGCTCATGCAGCACTTGGGGCTTGAACACAAACTAGCAACTTCATACCACCCCTAAGCTAATGGTTGAGCAGATGTTACAAATAGGAAGATCACAAAAATACTAACAAAAAGCATTAGTAAATATAGGATGGATTGGAGCACCAAACTCAATGATGTCCTTTGGGCCTACTACTCTACTTGGAAACTTCTTATTGGTTACTCTCCCTATGAGCTTGTGTATGGAAAACTACCAACACTTTTCATCCAAGCATAGCTCCATACACTATCAACCTCCTTTGACCTTTTCCTTGACCTTAGCCTAGCATAGAAAGAAAGATTAATAAATCTCAACATGTTAGATGAGAACCAACTAGTGGCCTTGTCATTTAATGAAGTGCATAAGTTATTCAATAAGCAACATCATGACCTTAGAATTTAGAAAGTGAAATTTCAACCAAGAGATAAGGTCCTATACTAGAATTCAACACACATGCCACAAAGAACTAAGTTCCAAACATTGTGAAAGGGACCTTATATTATCTATGAAATCTTTTCCTCTAGGGCCATGTTAATTTATAAATCTAAAAATCCTTTAAAAAAGCTATTGGTCAACATGCAACAACTCAAATCTTTCTATGAACCCAAAAGAGCTAGTGAGTACAATACCTCAATGGATGTACAAGCATGCTCAATTTTTTAGATCTTCTCCTTTCAACTCAATTGTAGGGGAAGTGGCCATCCATGCTGATCAATCAAAGTGGCTCCTCAGTTTTCATTTTTTTTTTGTTTTCCATAGTTTTTATTTTACATTATTTTTAGTACATTTTCTCTTTCTTTAATATTTTACAATTTCTTCTATATTTTACTTTATTTGGTTTGGAATTTTTTTTATGTTTCCTTTTATTGCCACCAATACTTGGTGCAATTGTCAATTGATGGTGGTTTATAGTATAACATTATTTGATTGCTAATGTTTAGATTCTATCTTTGAATTTTGATATTGATAACGAAGACATGGTTTATTTTCATGATAATAAGTAGTAAGTCCACATCATCCACCCATCGACAAAACTCTATGGTGTTCTCTTATTTTAAAAGTATGAGGTCCCTTCTTAAAATGAAACTGTTAATGAACTTATGAAATTAGTATTTTTCAAGCTTGGGAAGGATTAAATGGATCGATAAGGATGTGACATCAACATGATTTAATGCTCTTTGAACTTCCCTACCCTCTTAGGTGCATGAGTGTTTCCATATATTTTTTACCATTCTGCTATTGATCAATAACTAGAAGAAAAATCTTTGCATGATGGGGTTTCCATCCAAAATTTCAAAAAAAAAACACACAATAATGGGAATTCAAAGCATACCCCTTAGACAAAATAACAATATACAAACACTAGTTATGGAACTAGAAATATATGCTGCCCATGCCTAAAGGTCCCCTTTAACTAAGGCTAATCTTACTTCTTTCATGTCTTTTCTTCTCTTTTAGAAATGATGATTGATTTATGGGGATATTCTTATACCTTGGGAGGATGGATGAGTCTAAGAGTGTCAATGTGAACTCACTAAAACTAGTTGGTTTTTATTTGGACTAAGGATGGATGTTTTTAAGTCATGTTAACCACAAATCCACAAGGGACTTCATGTGACCATGATACGAGACTCCATTTCACACTCTCATCCACCTATGCCTTCCATTAACACACCTCACTACCTTTTCTCATGTTCATTCAATTTCTTAGTTTGATATGGAAAAAATTATTCAATGGCTTCTTTGGTGATTTGGTCCTTACCTAACCATAACCATTAATCATATAGAAGTTCCATGGACTCCTTGGTTTGAGGACATGTAAGGGTATTAAAGACATGAGCCTACTATGGGGAGGACCCACTTGCATAGTCCTTGGTTGGGTTGGTTAAGTTTCTCATCCCTTTGACATTTTTGCATTTAAATCATTTGTACTCCACATTGGTTATGTCATTTATGCACTCCTTCATTAAAATTCTCTAAGACAAATCTCCATTTTATGAACATTCTCGCACTCTTCAAGCATTTCATCATGATGTTGGCCTTTTTGGCTTCTTATGGACTTCACTTTGATGCAAAAACTCTTTATTTTTCCTTCATTTTCAATGGTGAAAAATTTTTCCTATTAGGTACATCGACAAGATCCCATCAACGTAGCTAGTTGCATTGACATGACCTCATTAACGCAATCATATCGATGTGATCCTATCGACATGATTGCATCGATGCAACATAAAAACTCTATCTATAGGCACAACACTTAGTGAATTTTTTCCCATTTACTTCAAAAAAAGAGAGGATTTGTTTTTCTTTTTAGAGCCCATATCTCACAAATTTCTTGTCTAATTAACCCAATTCTTTAGTGCTATAGCTATCGAAGGTGAGCTCTACATCATGGGGGCCAAAAACCTTAGGCTTTTTATGAAAAAGTTTTCAAATTGTTTCTAAATCCCACAAGGTTTAACTAATAAAATAATGTTAAAATCACTAATTCATGAGATTTAAACCTTTCCAATAAACTCTGGTAGCCATCTAAATGAAATAATGACAAAATAATATTAAAATAATCAAATTTTCCATGACTACACCTTGGCCAAGTGTAACTAATCCAAAGAGGCAAGGTACAAAAACTATTTAAATTACACAAAAATGTTAATCTATGGGCATGTTATGATTTTAGATGGCACCCAAACCAAGGGATAAACATGGAGAGAAGGTGGAACCATTCCAACTAAGGGATAAGGAACCAAAAATTGGAAGGGGCCAATAGCCAAAATAGCCCTAAGGATAAGCAACTGAGACACATGCAACATAACCTCTTTAGGAGGAGCATGAAGTGGAATGTGTTCAATAGATTCGTGAAGCTAAAACAAATCAATTCCACTAGGATGAGGCATTGGAACCAAGGCCAAACCTTGAGGTCACCTTGACAGATGCTTACCTTAGATAAATTAAGGCTAATAAGATTCAACATTCGGTTCTCCAAGATCTGAAATTTGGTAACTTCTTGAACTTCACCCTAGAAGAAGTCAGAATCCAGTTGTAGAGTTCTCCCATGTGGCCTATTCTTACTCCAATGGAGAATGGTACATGGGGAAAACCTATCTCTTCTAGAATAATAGGTAGAAGAGATAGCTTTGAAAATCAAGGACATTAGTGTGTCCTACTTGGTGGAGGCCATCTCTTAGGCCCTTATGTTGCTAGAAACTAGGGAAGCCTTCGTAAAAATCTCAATAGAAGAAAACCTAGAGGCAAAGAAGGAATGGGTGCAGCAATGCTATGGAGTTGATAGCAAGGAATATGGTGCACTCACAATGGTAGAGCAACCATACTTCAAGATTGTAGCCTACCACCTCAATCCAATGATGAGGCCAAGCAAGATAATAGCCTTCTTTGCCCATGCATGCATCACTCTAAGTGGGAAATTTTCTATTAATCTCTCACAACTAATCTATCTTGAGATAGAGAAGCACTTTAAGGAAAATAAGCATTGAAGAAAGGAAATCCCCTTCTTGTTCCTAATTTGAAAATTATGAAAAAGGAGAGGAATAGCTTGCTATTCCTATGACATACTTTGACATGCTTCTGCTACCTCTTGGGTAGAAATGGTAAAAGATAAGGTTCCTATCAAGACTTAAAAAGAGGAGTAGCCATCACCACCACCCACTCATAAAACAATGTTGGAGACTTGTGCTACCATGGAGCACATGCAAAAACTTTGAGAGTAACTCTTACACTGCTAGCAGGCAATATTAATTAGGGATCCATCTATCTATTGACCAACCCTAATTAACTTCAATGAGGTCACACATAGCATCAGCTAGTTGGAAGATACAACACCAATGTTTTCTTCCCAATGAACTCAGGCATCTATGTGCTCAAATCCTAATGCTTGAGAGGTAATAGTGCTCATTCTAGAACAACAATTTCTAAAGATATTTAAAAAAAAAACACTACATTCTCAATGTGCCTAGAGGAAGGAAATGGGATAATTGTCTTGGTGATGTAGTATCAAGAGAAGGAAATAATGATCAAGATGATGGATAACCAAATGGGAAAATCACTCAATGTTCCTATAGCATCTATGCTAGATATTGCTACACTTAGAGATGTGTAGAAGTCTATAGGAGCAACAAGTAGGAGATTCAGAGTAACCCAACATGATGAATTGTTAAAATGACTAGTGGAGACTAGGACACTAATTTTGGAGGTCTTTAACCTTCTAGATGACATCACTATAACCTAGTCAATGTTGCCATATGCTAACGGCAAGTACCTCATTGTCAATTCCCAAATACATGCAACCATAGCTAAAAATCAATGCTTAGCTACTAAAGTTGTGAAATTAAGAGCTTGCCTCATTAATCCCAAAGTTTTCGGTCAGGCCTTAACTAGAGATGAAGCTTTTCTATAGCCTTAGGAAAAAATTGAAGTGGTTAAGAATGCTAAGAAGATTGTGGTCTTTGATGAGTCTATAGCAACAACATTGGCTTATAACACTAAGGACGACTTATTAGAAATCCACAAAGAGAATGTAGTTCTAACCAAGAATAACTATTGCCTATGTAAGATTGAGCTCCAAAAGGAGCAAATGTTTGACTATATGAGACAATAGCATGAGTATCTTGCCAAGGTAACCATACCTAAGAATGGTGATAGAAAAAAATTGTAATTTCTCAATGAAGGAAGTCTGTGCTCTTCACCAAACATCTAAAATTGAAATTGTCACCTAGAAAAATGAGGTCCTAAAATTTGAAAGGATTAAGAACCATTATAGGGACTAGGTTGACCTTCAGAAAAAGATCAATGAAAAAGAAATCAAACTAGTAAAGGAAAAAGTCAAGGAGGTCCTCCAATAGCTCCAGCAAGGTGGTGACATCTAGCAACTCATCTTTGATGGACTGAACACATACAACAAGGTAGATATCCACCTTAATAAGATGCAAATCAAGGAGATGATGAAGTACATGGAGCTCACAAACCTCCATTACACAAACTTGGTAATGTTAACTACCAAGAGGCCAAGGTTAGAACTAGAGAAGCAAGTGACTAGCTTGTACCTATTGTATGAGGTCAAGTTCAAGCATCATAAGGAAATGAAGCAAAAGCTAAAAATAAAAAATGTTAAACATGATGTTCTTAGATAGCACTTCACTGATCAATAGTTAATAACTGAGAACATAACCTATAGAATGAGTGACCACCAAGAACTACAAAATGTTGTCAAGGTGTTCATGTCAAACACAAACAATTCGCAACCTAGTTTGTCAATGTGAAGAATTTTTTCCCTGAAATACCCTATCCATGGGATGTTCCTATACTAGGCCACATTGGTGATGCTACATGGACCATGTACGATCCCCAAAGTAAGGAGGAGAAGATAAAATAATTACATAGTAGAAGGGTTTAAGAACAAAACTAGAGAGACCCTTACGGTTTATTCCCAAGGTGAATTATCTAAAATGATTGCCCATTGAATTTAGAGACTAACTAACCAAGTAGCAAAAGAGGAAGAAGGATTCAAGAAGAGAGAGTTAGCTGATAAGTATAATAGAGATGCATCAATAAGAAAATGCAATACATGGATATGTGATAAGAAAGAGGATGAAAACTTGGAAGATGTTATCTAGAAAAAGACTCTACCTATCCAAAAATTGGTAAATGATATAGCAACTAAGGTAGAGAGAATGTCGGATTTAGTGGATGAAAACTTTGCTATAGCCCTAAAGATTGTGGAAGAGAAGATTGAACAAGCACTTAACAAGGGAAAGGAAAGGAAGAAGAAAAGAGATTATGGATGAGAAAGTTATAAGTAAAAAGGAAACATTGTTACCATTAAAGGGTATACTGACTCTAGTTTAGGGGAAGAGGAAGGATGCAAGGTATGCTAGTATGAACATCCTAAGGGATGTTGCCCTGTTATGGTCTATTTGCAAGAATCTAGGGTATATGGACTCAATCTAAGCTTTGTTGAAAAGAAAATTCCTAGAAGGCTACCTTATCCTCAAAGTAATATAAGAAAACCTTTCCAGCCAACATATTACCCAAGAAAAGCTTACTAACAACCACAAGAGCAATACCACTAGCAATGGTAGTAACCACAAACATGGGCAATGCCACTACCAAGGCAACAATATTCATATAGGCAACCAGATCCTTATGGATATTATGTGTAGTATCAAATATCTCTAGGGAACACTTTAGTCCAAACTTATTCTCCTTATTATCCATCAAAATACTACATGCCTACTACTCCAAGGATGGATCATAGTCCTTATGCACATCTACTAGTAGCTAGCTCGTCAATTCCCTCTTTAACTTCCTTTCCACTAGTGTCATCATCCATCATGCAAGGAGAATTATCATCACAACCTCAGTAAAGAATTTCTACAAGGGTAGTGAATGTACAAAGAGAGGGTGATACCAGTGATACTAAAGGAAAATCTAGGAAATTTCCTTTCTTTACGACAAGTCCAGAAAAGGCTAGTAAAATTAGGACTTCATTGAGATAATTTTTTCCTATGATATATCCTTTTACCAACACCATGCTTTCCTAACAACCAAATTAGGAACTTAAAACTATCATGCTAATAGATATACTATCAGACTAGATAAAGGTAGGATCACTTCCTAAGAAAATAATTGATCCAAGAATTCCTCGAATTTATTTACAAATAGTTGGAAATTTACCATGTAAGGCACTATTAGACCTAGGTTTCAAAGTAAAATTGATCTCTCAAGAAACATATAAGGCATGGAACCTATCACCCTTATAAAAGAGTAACATAAGGTTAGAACTAATAGATCAGTCTTTCACCATGCCTTTGGGACAGATAGAAGATGTGATGATCACTATCAATGGATGGTCTTATCTAGCATATTTTCTTGTAATCATCATGAAAAATGATGACAAGGAATCTCCTATCATTATGTGGAGAGCATGGCTTAGCACAGTGAATGGTAAGTTATGAATGAGAGATTTATCTATAGAAATATCTAATAAAGATGTACAAGGAGCCATACATATGCAAAGAATTCCATGCATTACTAATGATAATAAAGCGTGCAGTTGTGGACAGAAAGCTCAAAAGGTCAACACAATCCTTACACCAACCGACAACAAATCGAAAAAACAAGTGTTTGTACAAGAATGAGCATGGTCCACTAAACCAAAAGACACCAAGTGGTTGAAAACTAAGAACCTAAAATTGTCCAAAACATCCATGAAAACATCCGACCTTATAAACTCCTATTCTAAGAAAATAAGCCAAACTAAGACCTTACAAAAAAATGTCATAAACTATATCCATACACCAACAAATAGGAAAACTAAGGACTTAAAATTTGAATTCAAGAATAAAAAAGAAAGTATAGTTAAACCTTCTAAAATGCAAAAATCATCTAGTCCAACAAGATATACATCCTCAAATGATCAATATTGATTACCATCAAGATTGCTTGGGAAAATAACCAAAAAACTAAATCACTAAGGATGGTAAGTAAAGAATCTAGAGTGTATTATCTAGGGGATCTAGGGTCAATTTTTTGAACACTTTCCCATGAGTTCAATCATGGGGGAGATGCCTTATCTTGATTTTAGAATTAATAAGTTCTTTTTAATTTTTTTTCTAATTTTTTTGTTTATAATTTTTTTATAACATTTTCTTTTCTTAATACTTTTTCACACTCTTTGATATCTTCTCATTCTTTTATACTTTTCCATTTCTTAATCATTTTCTATTCTTTGATACTTTTCATATTCTTTCTCTATTTTTCCATTTGTTCTATGAATTGCATCATTTGCCTTGTACATATTTTTGTGGATTTTCCAATAAAAAACACCAAATAAAGCAAGATGTAGTCTCAATAAGGTGAAGATTACTCGATATTATCAATCATAAAGGGAATTATTACATATACAGTGAGACCATAACATCCATCCACCCATTCCAACAATAAGAAGTTTTTACCATGGCCATAATTATATTCTTCTTACAATAAACTAAGAATGAACCTACAATCATTATGACTAGACAGAAGAGTGTAGAACTAAGGGGGAATAACAAGGGTGTGACATCAAAGGAACTTGTGGATTCTCTTGGATTACTACTATTAGTTCTATCCTATTGCTAAGAATGTATTATTTCCTTGTAGATCTAATTAAAAATGGAAGTAAGAGTATAATAAGTGTTACCTTACCATGTTACTAGAAAGACATGTTACCCATGGCTAAAGGTAGTCCTCTAGTAAGGTCAACACAATCAAAAATAGAATCCATGCACAAAATAAATTTCTAGGCATCCCACTAGAAAAGCAAGTTACCCATGCTTGAAGGTAGACAACTTCTCAAGAATCTCAAAAATACAGAGTGCAATGAATAAACTCCTCCCTTGAACAACACATCAAGTGGTAATACTCCTTGCAATAATGATAGTCTTATAGTTGTAACCCCTAGAGACAAAATAATGTGATGTCATTGAAAAGTGGTTTGGACTTGGTTTGAATCTTGGAAAAAATGGCTAATGATTACCTTAACCATATATCACACCCAAGGATTCATTGTACCTAAGGTATGATACCTCACACCCTAGTTTCAGCGATCCCTTCTACAATCCATCTCACCTCACTATATATTTAATCATAAATTATGGTTTTGTATAATATAGTATTCTTTTTCCAATCTAGTGATCCCAACATGTATCTTTTACTAGACAAGTATGTTTCACATTCAACTCTTTAAGTACCTATGGACACTTTTATGGATGTTTATACAAGGGCACCAAGCGCTAGAGCCTACTTTGGGGAGGACCCACTTGTATAACTCTTGTATTTCATACTTGAAAAGAAATTCCACATCATCTTATGCCTTTCAAAATAATCAAGACTCAAAAAATACTTACCACATCATCAAACAATCTATAAATACACCCAATTTTTATTGCCTATCTGGTATCCATTCAATAAACTTTCATTGCCTGAGATTCCTTCTTTATGATCTTTGAACACCAAATTTTCAAAAAATGTGCATCATTAATGATCCAAGACCATTTTCATAAGCTTCACATCTTCAAAAAATTCCAATTGATCATTTTTTCTAAAAAAATTCAATGAAAAAAATTTGACAATTTTCATGGTGATGTCGTAGCTACGATGTTGTAACCCCTATGATGTCACATTTACAATGTCACATCTATGATGTCACACATATAAAAATAGCATATATACACATGGCAGTTAGTAAAATTTTTCATTCATCTCATTTGTAGCAAGATAGGTTTTTGTAATTTTTCCTCAATGCTCTTGCACACTAACTTCCCAAGGCCTTAACTCCATCCCCATAGCTCCGATTATCGAAATTCTTGAACCCTGTTGATCCTAGAGCACTCAACTTATTGGTGGAGGGGTGCATTATGTTGGCATTTGGAAATTTAAGCCAAAATTTTTTTAACACCCAAAAGATACTATAAACGATAAGTCTAAGAAAATAATGAGAAATTTAAGCCAAATGACTTAATAGATTCTCCTAATTAACCATAATGACTATTTCAAGGCACAGTGAGCAAGAAAATGATAACTATGGAAGGTCATAAGTAACTAATGATATCGCACTTAAGGGATTTCATTTTGAAAAATTTTTCTAACTTTGTAATCATAATAAGATAAGAACTTAATCTAACTAGGAGTAAGAGAAGGATTATGAACTATTAAGCATCGACTTAAAAACTTTGGTAATCTTAAACTCTTGATTGATTGCAGATGATCCCAAAAAGACCAATAGCTAAAGGACCTTCCAAACATAGGACCAAAAGATGAAGAGGATGTGGGAGAGGCCAAGTAGGGGACAAACTTCCCAAGTAGAACATGCACAATAGGCAAGCCCAAAAATGAGCTGGATTAGCAAGTAGCGACTATATATGCAATGTATGAAAAAGAGTTTGCCAATAGAAAAGACACACTACAAAAACTACATGTGGAAAACTTAAAGCTAGAAATGGTTGAGGCCAACTACCATGAGTAGAAGGAAGTGGTAAAAAACATGACACATCACATGTTTGACTATCAACAACTAAGGAAGATGACTATATCATTTGAAGAGGAGAGATGATAATTCATAGCCTAGTATGTAAAAGTTGACAAGATGTTTCCATAGCTTCCATACCCATGGGGTGTATCCGCTTCATCCAACATTGCACAACAAGCATGAATAGTACATGACCCAAGGACAAAGGAGAAAAAGCTTCAAATACTCTTTAATAGATACCAATTAAAAAATCTTGATGACAAAGGGAGGTAGCCAATGGAAGAGCCTCCACCACTTGGAACATGAGCTACATTGAGCTACTTTAAGTTTTGTTTTTTTTTTTTTTGTTTCATCTTGTCATGTAACTATGTCATTTTTTAAACACCATTGTAGCATTCTAAGTCATGTACATAGTTATTAATTCATGTATATTCAAGTCTACCTCCTAATTTTGTAAGGGAATCTATCATTATTTTTTAAAAAAATGAGGAAGGTTTCTAATTAATCATGGGGATATGTTAAAGTTAATTTTTGTTGTGATGCAATATTGTGTCTATGATATTGTAGCAATGATATCATAGATATGACATCATGGTACATGCTAATTCATTGTTGATATGATGTCTTAGGATGTGTGCAAACTTATAAATACTAGCACTTGGACACACAATCCATAACTTTTCATTCCAAGTCTTAGATAAACATTTGCAATTTTGTTTCATAGTTGTAATAGAGAGTGAATGCCTTCAGTGTGATGTTGAGTAGTTGTTCAAAATGCTTATTTGAGTGAATTGTACTTGGACATAATTCATGGTGGCAATAAAGATTGAGATTGCTTTCCATCATTGTAGCATTCCCTTAGTTTAATTTGTTTACTTCACATAATTTTTACTATTTTCTAGTTAATCATTTACATTCCAAGCACTTTATTTTATATTTCATTAGTAAGTGGAATGGATAAAACTTGTTTTGAGTGCTAAGTGTATTTATTTGGTAACTCAGTAGTGGTGTTGCTTAATCTACTTAGTAGTAATACCACTTGATAATCCCAGTGATAACTACATAGGTCCAAGGCATGTACAGTAGACTAAGATCAAATATCCATCACATTAGGCTAAGATAGATTTATGTTTTCTTAGTTAACTAGGCTTAGAATTTATTTAATCATGTTTACTTTAGAAGCACTTAAGAGCTTAACAACATCAGTTAAGCACTTAAGAGTTAAACCATACACTTGAAGTTGACTAGCTCAAAGTGTAAAGATAATGATCTTGAACTTAACATCAATTACTAACATAACTACATTTTCCATTTACAAATTATGATCTAGTCACATGTAACCACTCCTGACTTGTATGGTAGAGTTTTGGATTCTCCAACACTCATCACTATCCTTTCTAGAATTATGAAAAATATCCATGTATACACTTCTAAACTAGTATGATTGGGTGTGAACATTCACACTACTCATCAAAACTCTTCACCTATACTTATTCAACTCCCTAATATATCATGCATGAATTCATAAATAACTCAACAATCCTTGTAAAAAATATGTAAATGCCATTTTACCTATCTCTCATTTCCAAAATGATATATTAATATTAATATTTGATGAGTCATGTTCTACCGACTACATCAACGAAACCTCGTTGACACAACCTCATTATCTGGGCCTTGTTGACAAGAACTAATTGATGCATCATATCATGTAGCAATGTGGTGCCATCAACATAGTGTCTATAGTTAGCTATAAATATGTTCTTACAACTGCATTTATGGCAAGAGGTAAATTGTAGTTGCAACAAAGCTCTTGCATTTTTTCCATTCAAAAGTTAGAGTTTTCTCCCAAGTGCCTATAGCAAGAGTCATTGAGTGTACAGATCTTTATTTGAGCATTATTGTACCTTAGCATGACAGTGTGTGTAGTAATAAAGATGAGGTTTCTAATAAACCTTGCAACACTTTGGATAGATTAGCTATTTTATTCATGCATTTATTATTTCTAATTATTTATTAAATATTTTCAATTAGTTATTAAATATTTTCTAGTTATTACATTAATGAGGCAATTAAGCAAGATAGAATACACACATAAGTATGATCACTTCAAGCGTAACACGTATTCTCTTAGTAATCCTAGTAGCATTATCACTTGCTACACCTAGTAGTATAGCGCTTGGTCACCCAACAATGGATACGTGGTTTTAGGACATGTACGGAAAGTGGGAATGGATACTTATATTATGATTAGTTAAATGATTAGTTAATTAGTTAATTTATATTAGTTAATCAAATCCCTTTTCATCTATAGTTCAAGCACCCAACTATAAAACATAAAAATGATAAAAATTGCATGCCTCAGTTACACTTAACCATACCAAAAATTGTTACAAGTGTAATTGGGAAGACAATGATTGACCTTAAAGCTAGATTCACTTCCTAAAGGGCTAGTGCACTAGAAATGACAAAGTCCATGGAATTCAACAGGATCGTGCATGAACGCTTTGTGATTCGTATGGTTGGGTGTAGGGGTACCTTGTCGTTCATCATTGGCATCATTGCTAGGGACTTTATTTGTAGAATGTGTGCTATTTAGGTTTAAGTGAATACTATTAATATCATTATATGAATCTCAAGGCTAATATCATTCCCACTATACATAGAATTATAAAAGCATACTGACAATTGTATCTTGTTTTGCAAAATATCTTCTTCTTCTCGCAAGCAGGATGATACCAAACCACTGATCCCATAAGAATGCAAGGTGATATACACTAATCCAAATGATTTTATGCTAAACTTTACCTTCATCCTACATTAGGATGAATATATGTGATGGTGTGATATGGAGGGAAACGTTGTCCTTCCCCCTAATAGATCTATGCTCGAGATGCTATTCAAAACCCTTAAGAAGTTGGGCATAGTAGATCTTCATGAAGAATATGTTGTGGATGGGTATGACACTCGAAATTACTATCCAATTGAAATACAACATAAATGAGATCAATGTTAGGAGAAACTCCATGAAGCTACAAAGGGAAAATATTACACCAATCGTTTGTTCCTAATAAATTAAGATGACAATGAGGATTCTTCCTTGGAAGGTTCTCAACATGAAGATTCTCCATCCCTTGCTATTGATGGCAAGGGTGTGAACCTAACCTTGTGATCAACTATTCACAAACTAGGTTTAAGAAAGAGTAATAGTCAAGGTAGGGACTCGAGTAAACATTGCAATAACAAGGGATATAAGTATGGTGATCGTAATAAATGTAAGAGTGATGGTGGACATCATAGTGGTGGTGGTGGTGGTAGTCCACCTTCCTCT
>MNCI01019003.1:315689-344673 GCA_015680685.1 Gnetum montanum | reverse complement strand
ATCAAGCAGCTAGACATGAACAATATCCCAAGATTTGAGGGGGATACAATTCTGATCTGTAGACACATCTACAAGCTTTTCGAGATGCTTGTGCCTTACAAAACATAGAGAATGAGTGGTAGAAACTTAAGATTTTCCCAAAGATACTCATTAAGGAAGCTAAAAGTTGGTACCGATCCTTAGAGTTGGAATCTATCCACAGATGGAGTACCATGTTAGAACTACTCAATGAAAAATACCAAACGTACTCTAGATTGTCTAATCTAAGAAGGAAAATCCAAGGCTAGAAACAAGGAGCATATGAATCCTTAGATCCTACCATGAACTGCTACTATTCACTCCTACACTAATGCCCTAGCCATGATTGCTCTTAGAGAAAACAACTTCACCACATCATAGATGGGCTTAGAGCAAAAACAAGAAGAACCCTTGGGGTGTATGCCCAAGGAAGGTTGTCTGAAATGGAAGCTCATTAAATCCAAAGGCTAATTGAGTAGGTAGCAAAAGAAGAAGGTAAGCTACGAAAGAGGAAAAGTGCTAAAGAGTATAATAGGGATCCATCCATTAGAAAACAAGAGGTTCGATTTTGTGACGAGGAGGGGTCACCACTTAATGAAGTGGTGAATAGAAAGACCTTGTGCATCCAAAAATCTATTTTTGACATTTCTACCAAGGTTGACAAATTATGAAACTCTTTAGATGAATATTTTGAAACTACTTTAAAGATTGCTGAAGAATTTAAACAAAAAAATAGTGATCATAATCATAGGAGGTGAAAAGAAGCTAAATGTGCCTACCAAAGAGGTAAGGGCAAAGCTGCTATAGTAGAGGAAGTTGTGGAGTTTGACTCTAATAATGAAATGTAATGTGACATCACTTACATGAGTTTAGAGTGTACACATTGAATCCTCACCTAGCATGAAGGAAAGCTCCAAGATGATTGCCTTACCCTTAAGGTAGTCCAAGGTAGTTCCACCAATAGCAATAAGCTTACTACCCAAGTGGAACTCCTCCACAACCTTATGAATAATACCAATAGTGATACCAACCATAATTGTGGAAAATGCCACCATCAAGGCAGCAATTCCCTTATAAGCAACCAGATCTATATGGGTAGTATGTTTAGCAACCCATCTCCCCTAGAAGCTCTACAAGTCATGCATTATTCCAACATCACTATTACCCTCTATATAGTATCATCAAACACATTCACCATCTACTCAAGGGAAAACCCCATATCCGTATCCTTATCATCCTTCACATCCCTCTGCAAATACACCTCCACCATCAACCTAGTTACCTCCTGCTCTATCTATGCAGGGAGAGATTCCTCCACAACTGTGATAATGAAATGCTAAAAGGGTTGTACACTCACAACCAGTTTTTCAACCAAGTGATCTGACTAATCAATCAAGAAAATAACCTTTCTTTAGGCCTAGTAGTCCTCTCCAACCCTGACAACCTACTCTAGCTAATCGTCCTACATCTGCCGCATCCTCATCCTCTGCACCAAATACCTTTGAGTGCTCTTCAAATCAAGTGCCACCTAGGATCCACACTATAATGCTAACTCATGTTGTTTCTAACTAGATCAAGGCTAGAAATCTTCCTACAAAAAGATCTGATCTAGGAAGTCCACTCATTTATCTATAGATTACTATACAAGAGCCATGTAAGGCTCTTCTTAACTTTGGTTTTGGAGTTAATCTCATCTCCCATGACATGTACAAGTTCTGGAACCTACCACCTCTCAAGAAGAGAAACATTTGTCTAAAATTAGTAGATCAATTGATTATTGTCCCTTTCAACTTAGTAGAGGACATTGTGACCACGATGTGTGGGTGGTCCTATCCTGATGATTTTTTGCTAATCAAGGTGGAAAACTACACAAATGACTTCCCCATCATCATGCGAAGAGCTTGGTTATGCATGGTCAACACAAGAATGTATATAAGTAACCTATCTTTAGAAATATCTAAGGAAAATGAGCTAGGAAAAATTGAGAAGAAGTGTATTCCATGCATTTTGTATAATGATAATGGGTGCAATTGCATGCAAAAGATTTGGACCATCAAGAGCACATACATTAAGGTTTTCAATCAATATGCACAAGCAATCAATATTCAAAGGTGTTTGTATGTAGTAGCTACAAAATAGGAGGGCACCCAGTTGCTAATCGCTAATTCAGATAGCAACATAATATGCATTGAACCAACTGAGAGCTTAACATGTGCATATGTTGAAGGCATGGAAAAAATTGAATAAGTTCATTTACAACTCTCTGATGAAGATGATAATACCTATTGGGGAGAGTTGGAAATCCCCGATCACTTCAAGTAGAAGCCCTTAGAGCTAAAAACTTTACTGATTGGGATGGAATATGCATTTTTAAAGAATGGTAAGCTAGTCATCATTAATGCCAAACTTTCTCCTGAACAAAAAGAAAAGTTTTTGAAAGTGGTGAATAAATGGTCAACAAACTTTGCTTGGTCATATCCAGAGGTAACAAGAATTTATCAAAGGATATGCCAACATTGCATTTACAGTGTCCCTCCTACCTTGAAGCCTAGAAGACAACTACAAAGGTGGTTGAAGTCCAAATTAAAGTAAATCATCAAGAAGGAGATAGAGCAACTCCTCAAATTAAGGTTCATCTATCCAATCGTGGATAGTGAGTGGGTTAGTCCACTCATAATTGTACCGAAGAAGGATGGAAAATGGTGGGTTTGCATCAACTTTAGGCTATTAAATATGGCAGCATTTAAATATCACTTTCCTTTGACATTTCTAAATCAAGTGTTAGACACCATATCTAGGAATTCTTATTATAGCTTTTTGGATAGTTATAGTGGCTATAACCAAATCCAAATTACATCTACAGACTAGGCCAAGACAACATTCACAAGTCCTTAGGGGATTTTTGCATACTGTAAGATGTCATTTGGTCTATCCAATGCACTTGCAAATTTTCAATGCTTGGTCCTTAATATCATTCAACAACAAATTAATAGTGATGTTGAAGTCTTCATGGATGACTTTTCACCTATGGAACTACCTTTGAGCAAGCCTTGGACTAACTTGAACAAGTGTTGAAAAGATGTGTAGGGATAAATCTGTGCTTCAACTTCTAAAAGAGCCATCTTATGGTCTAAGTAAGCATTTTCCTAGGGCACTGAATTTCACAAAAAGTGATTGAGGTAGACCTAGAAAAGATAAGGGTCATCCAAGGAATAACATGCTAACAAAAGACCATTAAAGATGTTTAGTCATTCCTTGGGCACACTAGCTACTACTGATGATTTAATCAAAATTTCTCTAAGATTGCAAAGCTATTGGTAGAGCTTATAAAGAAAGATGCACCTTTCATCTAGACTAAGGAATGTAACTTGCATTCCAATAACTAAAGGAGAAACTTGTAGAAACACCAATTCTATTAGCACTAGACTAGTCCAAAGCTTTTCACATCATGACAGATGCATCTAACTACACTTTGAGAGCTATGCTCATACAAATGGATGATAAAAAATGTTCATACTATATCGACTACATGAGTAGAAGCATTGTGGGGACATAGTTAAATTACACCACCAGAGAGAAATAATTAATAGCAGTGGTGTACACACTAGAAAATTTTAGACATTATGTGCTAGGTTACAAAGTATTTCTACATATGAACCACAGTGCAATTTTCTTCCTTATGAATAAGCTGATGATGAGCTCGCATGTCATATGGTGGCTCGTGATCTTGTAGGAATGAAATCTCACTATGGTAGATTGAAAAGGGATTAAGAATGTGGTTGTTGACCACCTCTCTCCCTTAAGATGGGATAAAAAAGAGAAGGAGAGCATGCTCTCTAATCAGTTTCCAAATGAACTTCTCTTTACAAGATCAATAAGTGAACAAACACCTAGAAAAGAAACATGGTATAATGGCATCCTCACATGTCTTCTCACCCAAGAGATGCCACAAGACTTGGATTTTAGGCAGAAGCAACAATTTTTTCATCAAGCCAAATACTTCATGGAAATCAATGGACATCTTTACAAGGTGTGTGCTAATGGTCTAATTCATTGGTATGTCCCTAATGGAGATCAATTGTGCATTCTTCAAGATGCTCAAGAAGTGCCTTGTGAAGGCCACTATGTAGGGAGATGCACAACCATAAAAATATTGATGGTAGGATACTATTGGCCTACAATCTTTAGGGATTCCCACCAATTCATCAAGTCTTTTGAATGTTGTCAACATGATAGGTGAATGACTACTCGCATGGAAGATCCTCAATAGTGGATTCAACCACTTGAACCTTTTGACATATGGGGTGTTGACTTCATGGGTCCCATCACACCCATGTCCAATGGAAAGGAATATATTATAGTAGCAATTAACTACTACACAAAATGGGAAAAAGTGGTAGCCATTACTAATTGTACATCATCCACTATTGCAAAATTTATACAACAAAATATTATGAATATTTTTGGAGTGCCACGTTCACTAATTTCTAATAATGGAACTCATTTCACAAGTGCCACCTTTAGAAAATTACTACAACACTTAAGGTGTAGAACATAAATTAACAACACCTTACCACCCCCAAGCCAATGGTCAAGTAGAGGTAACTAATTGGGAGATTACAGAAATACTAACGTGGACCATTAGCAAATATAGGAAGGATTGAAGTACAAAGCTTAACAATGCTTCCTAGGCTTATCGTTCAACTTGAAAAATTCTTATTGGCTATTCTCCCTACAAGTTAATGTATGGGAAACTTCCAATGCTCCCAATACAATTTGAGCTTCATACACTCTCAATGGCCTATGATCTAAACCTTGACCTAATTCTAGCATTGAAGGAAAGATTGATCAACCTAAACGTGCTAGATGAAAATCAATTAGTGGCCCTATCCTTGAATGAGGTGAACAAGGCATTCAAAAAGCAACATTATGACCTTAGAATTAGGAAATTAAAACATCAACCAGGAGATAAGGTTCTTTACTAAAACCCCACACATGTATCCCAAAAGAAAAAATTCTAAGTATTGTGGAAGGGACCTTAAATAATTGATAAAACCTTTTCCTCTGGGGCCATGTTGATTTACAAACTTGATGACCCAAATAAAAAGTAGTTGATTAACATCCAATAAGTAACACCTTTCCTCAAACCTAGATAGGCTACTGTAAACACCACATCAACAAATGGTCAACCATGTTCTATTTTTGGATCTCCTCCTTCCAACTCAATCATGGGGCAGATGGCCATCTATGCTGATGATTATCATGGCCTCTTAGTTTTTCTATTATTTTTAACGTTTTTAATTTTACAATTTTTTTATTTTCAAATTTTTTCTAATTTTATACCATCTTTAGGAAATTTGAAGCTTTCTTGATTATTTTACACTTTCTTATATATTTTACTTTATTTTTCTTTCTTTTGTTTAAGTGTGGTATTTTCACATTTTTGCTAACAAATTTGCTATATTGTCATAGGACACAATGCCACTATTGCTATTTACTAATGATGGTTTGTGCTTAATGTGTGATTGTTGATGTTTGGTTTCTATTTTTGAATTTTGATGTCTGATGACTTTGACATGGTTTACTTTTCATGGAATAGGTAGTGATTCCATGTCATTCACCCATCCAATGAACTCTATGGTTTTCCTTGTTCTTGAAATTTGAGGTTCCTTTTCATTAAAGAAACTTTTAATTAATCAATGACCTTAGTAGTTCCAAAATTAGGAAGGATTCAAAGGTTTGTAAAGGGTGTGACTTCAAGGAGACTCAATACTCTTTGTCCTATTCTTCTCTCTTAAGTGCTTGTGTGTTTTTCACAAACTTCTTGCCATTCCACACCACCCACTAAAGGAATTCAAAATAATATCATTGCATGGTGTGGTTTCCATTCAAAAAAAGAAAAAAAAACAATGGGAATTCAAAGCACACCCCTTCAACATGAATACATCCTTGCATGGTGTGGTTCCATTCAAAAAAAATAAGAGAAAAAGAAAAAAAAAACATAAAAAACAAAAAAAAAACAACAATGGGAATTCAAAGCACACCCCTTGGAGAAATAAAAGGGCTACAAACACTAGTTATGGGACTCAAACAACATTCACCTATTCTTGAGGGTCCCCTAATAACTAAGGCCTTCTCTCTCTCACTTTCTACTTCTCTTTTCTTCTCTTTTTGAAATAGTGGTTGTCTTGTGGAGGCATTCTTGTGTCTCAAGTGAGTGGATTGATCTTAGAGTGGCAATGTGAAGTTACTGAAAGTGGATGGGTTTGGTCTAAACTAAAGATGGAACTTCTCAGGTCATTTTAAATACAAATTCTAAAAGGGACTTCTTATGACTTGAATTCGGAACTCCATTCCACCTTCTCTATCATCCATCCATACTGCCATAACTCACCTCACTATCGTGTTCTATGTTATGTTCTATGTCTTGGTCTAATGTGTTGGGATTCTTCAGTAGATTATTTCAAGTTGGTATTTAACTTGTTATGATCATTAAATCAACTATGGGGCCAAAAGACTCCTTAGTTGAGGTTATGCAAGGGAAAAAAAGGCATGAGCCTACTATGGGGAGGACCCACTTACATAGCTCTTGGCTTGATTAGTTAAGGTTCCTTACCTTTGACATTGCTACAATCCTATTTTTTTGCATTTCCATTGCATAAACCACTCAGTTTTCCTTAATCTTTCAATTCATTTATCTACTAAATCAATTTTTCTCCATTTTTCCAAATTTATGAGCTTAAACACCCTCTTATCATGTTTTCATACTAATCTTGGTCTTTATAACTTTCATTTGACACCAATTTCAATCAACATCTCTTCATATTTTGCAAGTTCGACTAAGGTCAAAGTTTGACTATGGTGGTCAACAGTTGCATTGTTGAAGCCCCATCGACGCATCCACCCTTGTCAATGAGGCCCAATCGACTAGACCTCATTGATGCATTGCAAAAACTCTATATATCGTCAAACACTTTGCAATTTTTGGCCATTTTCTCATAACAAAAAGGGAGTTTTTAAAATTTTTTAGAGCCCAAAACCTTCCAGAGCTCATAACTTCCCAACTGTTTGTCCAAATCACTCCATTTTTCAATCCTATGCTTACCGAAGGTGAGATCTTTATTTTGGGGGCCACAAACCTTAAGGTTTTCGATGAAAAATCAGTAAAATTTTATGAAATTCTCCTAACTCCCCTAAAGGGTTAATAATCTTAACAACATATAAACATCAATGTTTTCACAAATTAACCATTCTAACAACCATAAAGATGATTTATTAATGAAAATACATAAATAAATAATAGTGGATTAATTAAAATAGCCATAATTACAACTTAGCCAAGTGAAAATATCCTTAAGAGATAAGGTATTCCAATTGTTTTAAGGTTACACAATAATTGCTAATCCATGGTTTTATTGTGATTATAGATGGCACCAAAGAAAAAATGTCCATAAGAAGGAGAAACCTTGCAACCACAAGAGAAATGACCTAGAGCTAGAAGGGGCCAACAAGAACAAAGCCAAGAACTACCTGAGGCAACCCATGCAATGGGATCTCTTTGTGAGGAGCCCAAAGTGGAATATATCCAACAAATTCTAGAGGAAGAAGTGCCAACTGAACAATCACAAAGAGGAGAAGTGTTTGGTCTAATGTCAAGGCTTGAGGTCACTTTGACTCAGGCCTGCCTTGATATCATCAAGTCTTGAGAAATTCAACAATCCATTCTTCAGGAGATCAGCTTCAAGCCATTTTTAGAGAAGGCTCTAGAGGATGTCAAGACTTAATTGCAAACCTTGCTCATGTGTCCAATCATCATGTCCAATGGGGAGTGGTACATGGAAGAAACATACCTCTTTTGGAATAGTTGATGGTTGGGATCCATATTCAAGATCAAGGACATTCAGGTGTCCTATTTAGTAGAAGCTATTACACAAGCACTTGGGTTTCCTGACATTGGAACATAGCCAACTAAATTATCTACACAATGTGACCTTGAGGCCAAGAAGGAGTGGACCTAACATTGCTACAAGGTGGATCATAAGCAGTATGATGCACTCACACTAGTTGAGCAGATTTATTTCAATATTGTGACTAATCAAACAGTGAGGCCAAAAAAGGTGACTATTTTCTCCACCTGAGCATGTGTTTCTCTAAGTGGGAAGTTCCCCATTAACCTTCCACAATTGCTATACTTGTAAATTGAGAAGCATTTTAAAGTAAATGAATGTGAAAGGAATACCCTACACTTTGCATACCTCATTAGAAAACTTTGCAAAAGGGAATGCATTTTTCGCTACTTTAATGACACTTTCAAGTATACTCCTTTGGCTTCATGGTCTAAGATCATCAAAGAGAGGATGCTAGCAGTGACTCAATTAGAGGAGTTGCCACTAGCACCACCCACTTAAGAAACAAAACCATAGGCCTGTGCAACCATGGAATGACTATGGAAAATCCGAGAATAGCTCTTGAGTGAATAAGAGTAACAAGTAGGAATGAGTGGGGTAGATACATCTATGTACCAGTCAGTGATGAATCACCTTAATGAGGTGGCTTGAACAGTTAGCCAGATGGAGAGGGGTGGTCCCATTTTCTCTACCCAAAGAATGCAGCTACCTTCCAGGTCAGATCCCAATGCTAGAGAAGTAACAATGTCACTAGCAACACATCACGTATTCCTAGAAATTTTTGGGAATGTTGCCACTTTCTCAGTGAGATTAGATGAAGGTGAAGAGGCAACTATCTTTGTGATGTTGCACCAAGGGTAGGAGACAGTGGCAAAAGTAGTGGCTGACTATGTAGTAGAAGCATTAAACACACCCATAGCATCTATACTAGACGTATCTACACTTCAAGACATGTAGACATCTACAGGCATGGTTAGTAGGAAGTTAGACATAGCCTAGAATGAATAGTTGTTGGAAAGATTGGTAGGAACTAGGCAACCAACTCTAAATATCTTTGATCTTCTAGAGAACATCACTGCAACCCAGTCAGAGATACTGAATGCAAGGAACAGATGTATTATTTTGGAGGGGCAACTAGCAATGGCACAAGAGCAAAATCAATGCTTGGTTGTAGAGGTTGCTGAACTTCATGCTGGACTTGTAAAACAAGCAATCCTCAGCCCAGCAATGACAAGGGATAAAGCTATCAAATAACTTCAAGAATGATTTCAAAAGGCTAAGGATGAGGTAGTGATGGCCATATTTAAATAGTCCATAGCAGAAGTTAAAATGCACTCAATCAAAAAGGACTTGAATCAGATGTGCCAAGAGAATGAATCATTAACCACCTAGAATCATTGCCTATGAAATGTTGACGTGCAGAAAGATCAAATGCAAGAATTCATTCATCAACAACAGGAGTAGCTTGTTAGGGTAGACATTGAATTTTTGAAATTGGCTATAAAAAACTACAATCTATCAATGGAGGAGGTATGCACCTTGCATCAAAAGTTTGCCATTGAGATCATCGCCAGGAAGAATGAAGCACTCAAATTTAAGAAAGTGAAAAATCACTACAGGTACTAGGTCAATTTGTAAAAGGAAGTGCATGAAAAACAAATCTAGATGACAAAAGAAAAAAATGAATGAAGCCCTCTAGTAACTCCAGCAAGAAAGACATATGTGGTAGCCCATCCTTGATGGGATTAATTCCTACAACAAAGTAGATATCTACTTGAAGGAATTGCAAATTGAGAAGATGATAGAGTACATGGAGTTGGCCAATCTCCATTATGCAAACTTGGCAATGTTGACTGCCGAACTACCATGGTTAGAATTGGAGAAACAAGTGGCTAACTCGTATCTCTTATACGAGGTAGAGTTCAAACACCACAAGGATGCCAAGCAAAAGCTTGAGATTGCTAATGCTAAACTCAAAGTTCTTAGAGGGTGATTCAGAGATCAACAATCCATCGTTGAGAATCTAGCCAAATGGATGAATGACTACCATGAGCTGAAGAACATACTTAGGATGTTCAACATTGAACAGAAATAGTTTGCTACCTGGTTTGTCAATGTAAAGGAGTTATTTCTAGCAATCCTATGTCCTTTGAATGTGCCCATTCCAGCCCACATTAAGGAAGCTACATAGACGGTGCATGATCCCAGGAGTGAGAAGGAGAAAATGAAAGCATTGCTAGATGCTTTTTGCCTCCCACCTAAAGTCACAGTAGTAGTAGGATAGCCGCAACCACCTCAACTATCCATGCATGAAGCTAGTGAGGGTCCCTCAGAGCCTCAGGAACCACCATCGCCTAGGACCATTTGATCTTCTCCAATAAGCTTCACACCATCAAGGAACATGTTGTCCAATTTTGAAGATTTAAGTCATGGTTTTTAATTTTGTGTCCTCAACACCTTCATTTTTTGTAATGAGTTGATCCATACACTCCATTTTTTTCAAGTCAGTTAGTTGTTTTATTTGAAGAAGAGTTAGTCAATAATTCCATACCTTTCCAATTTTGTAAAATAACTCAACAATGAGTTTTCATTTAGTCATAGGGGTATGATGAGCTGCATTCTGTCAACTACGTTGATGAAACCTCATCGACGTGGCCTCATCATTTGGGCCTTATCAATGAGGCCTAGTTGATGTATCATATCATACATTGACATGGCCTTGTCAATCTAGTGTCTATAGTTGGCTATAAATACACGCTTGCACCTACATTCATGGAAAGAGGTAAATTGTAGTTGCAGTAGAGCTCTTGCATTTTTTCAATTCGAAAGTTAGAATTTTTCCCCGAAGTATCTATAGCAGGAGTTATTAAGTGTATAGATCTTTATTTGAGCATTTTTGTACCTAAGCATGACAGTGTGTGCAACAATAAAGATGAGCTTTCTAATAAACCTTGCAACACTTTGGACAAATTAGCTATTTTATTCATGCGTTTACTATTTCCAATTATTTATTAAATGATTTCAATTAGTTATTAAATATTCTCCAATTATTACATTAATGAGGTAATTAAGCAAGATAGAGTACACACATAAGTACAACTACTTCGAGTGTATCACGTATTTTCTTGGGAATCCCAGTAGCATTATTGCTTAGTACGCCTCGTAGCATAGCACTTGGTCATCCAATAGTGAATATGTGGGTTTAGGATGTGTATGGAAAGTGGGAATGGATACTTATGTTAGGATTAGTTAAATTATTGGTAAATTAGTTAATTTAGATTAGTTAATCAAATCCTTTTTCATCTACAATTCAAGCACCCAACTATAAAACATAAAAATGATAAAAATCGAATGCCTCAATTACACTTAACCATACCAACAAATGTCACAAGTGTAATTGGGAAGACAATGATTGACCTTAAGGCTAGATTCACTGCCTAAAGGGCTAGTGCATTTAAAGTGACAAAGTCCACGAAATTCAACCAGATCATGCGTGAACACTTTATGATTCGTATGATTGGGTGTAGGGGTACCTTGCCGCTGATCAATATTTTATACTAATACTAATATTTTATTAAATCTATATAGACCCAAAGAACTTTTTACAAAAATAAATGCATATAAATTACATTAGTAAAAATAAATCTTGAATATAATAGATGTGTCTAGTCTTCATGTGGCTTGAACATGTCTACTATATAATTTCATAGAACTAGAATTGGAAGCTGGAATAGGTTATACAAATATTGATTAGTGATTTACCATTTTCTTTTGAAGAAATTTATTCTACAACATTTTAGTAATACATATTGCACATCTTCTACCTTTTATAGTAAATATATTCAACATATTGTATCTTCATGTTTCTCATTCTTCTATCTTTCAATTTGAACTTGGAGATGGTATGATTGCATTCTATCTTCATGTAAATAGAGTCTAATTATTTTAGGTTCTCACAACCTTCACTTTACTATATGTGTATTATACTTTTATTATAAGCTAATTTTCTATTATTGAAAACTATTTTTAAAATTTTATTTAATTAATACAAATATCCTCATACATGATTTTCTCTAAACTAAAGGAGCCTCGAATAGAGATAACCTTGATTATAATACTCTAGACAAAGTAAATAGAATAAGAGAACTTTTTGATTCTAGAATTCTAGATATATAGAAGATAGTAGAAACTATGATATAAGTTTAACATGCAACCACCAATTATGGCTTTGCATTATTTAATTAGCTTAGTGTTACAATATAATATTGCTAGTATCTCCAAAAATCTTATATCTTTATCATATTTTTTTTAAATAGTTTCAAAGACATAACATCCTAATGCATCCATGTTTGGTTGACAATAACTAAATTCAACATATAGATTTAGACATGAAGTATGATAAAATATTAAATGGTGTTGAAAGACATACAACATTTAGAAAAGGATCATGCTTCTAAAGATAAAATGGAATTGAGATGTACAAGTATTTGCTATCTTTAAATTATTTTCTTATTTCTTTTTTTCTTCATATCATGTTTTTTTCTTTTGCATTTAAGTTTTTCAATTTTCATATATAGTAACCTAATGTGAGAATTTTTTATGGTTAAGAAGCCTTAAAAAGGAAAAGAAAAAATTGGTAGATTGCATCAAAATTTATGTTGCTTTATCTATGCAAACCTATGATCTTGATGACACCTCACATATGATATCTACCTTAACTTCATTTATGAGAGATGTTCACAAGAGCTTAAAGGCCACTTACCTATTCAACTCCCTTAATCGTCCTCTAAATTCAATCATTTTACTTTTTATATATCACATACAATACTTTCATTTTTTTACCACAATTTTGACTAATTTGTGGTAAAAAAAAATAGCACAATTTAGTTTCATTTTTCAATATAGATTTTGACTAATTTGATCCATAGAAAATATCACAGGGTTATGATTAGAAACCATTGCCTTCTACATAATCAGGAGGGCAAGGTAAAGGAAATCCTTGAGTTGATGGTACTTCTCAAGGCATTAGGGAAATCTAAATAAGTTATGATGACAAAGTTATCCACACCATTAAAACAAACTATATTCAAAAAGATGGAAATATTGTACAAGGGGTGAAACATGGATATGTTAATGGACAAAAATTTACTATGGTACGCTACTTTGTTTTTGCATATAATTGACCAATTAATATGCCTATGCTATGCAAATAGAAACCACACAAGTGCATAGCCATCATTCACCACCTTGGTAGAATTTTTTTAAATATAAATTTTATATTTTATAATACAAATATTCCACTACTTTTTTCTGAAGGGAGGATAGAGATTATTATTTTGAGCTAGAGTTGAGGCATTGTTATATGGTCATTCTTTCAGGAGTCCAATATTATTAAGGCTAGAAGTATTATGCTAGCTATGTGTTTTTAAGTGTCTCCTACCTCCTTGTCCAAATCCATTTTCAATCTACAAAAAATCATAGGTTGAGATCATAAAATTCTAACTAAATATGTATTGTCCATAACTTTTAATATATCAAATTAAACTTAGATATCCCAAAAATTGAATAATAAAATTAAAAAACCTCAAAGTACATCAGACAATCTTAGAGAGAGCATAAAAAAAGCTCAATGGTTGGACTAATGAACACGAGTGGAAGATTTTATTAGGTATACCATTTATAGATATTTGTAAATTGATATGAGAATTTTGGATGCTTAAAAACATTAAAAAGAAAAAGGAAAGATTGGGTCAAGAGAGGGAACACATCATAGTAGATGACTTTAAACATTTGACTGTTAGGTTACAACTTATGTTGCAACCTTTTCCATGGACATCGTGACTTCTCTTAAGATAGAAACATTTATCACAACCTATGCATTTATGTTGCAACCTTTTCCATGGATATCGTGACTTCTCTTAAGATAGAAACATTTATCACAACCTATGCATTTAACTTGCTACTATGGTAAAAGTTGCCATGAAAGTCATGACACATGCTAAAGGTTAAAAACCTTTTCCATAAACATCGCAATTTCTAATAAGATTGCAACATCCATTATTACTTATGCATTTAAGTTGCTATTATTGTAGAATTCTGCCATGAAGTTTGTGATGTATGATGAAGGTTGAAAACCTTTTCCATGGACATCGCAAGTTCTATTAAGATTGCTACATTTAGCGCTCCTTATGCATTTAAATTGCTACTATCATAGAAATTGCTATGGATGTCATGATGCATATTGAAGGTTAAAAATGGAAGACCAATTCTATGTTAGTAGAAATTGCTATGAAGGTTGTAACACATGCCAAAGGCTGAAAATGGAAAGTTAATTCTAGATTCCTTTCTACCATGTTCTATGATCTTTCCTCAAGAAAAGATTTCAAAAATTGATACAGGACATATTTTGTTGTCATGGATCTTTGAATAAACATCAAGGCTTTGTTGTATTAGAGAACTTAGTATTATTACTAATGATTGTATTTGCATTGTATATGGATCATTTGCAACAAAAAAGTTTTTGATCTATAATAATACAAATTTTTTAATTGAATTTTTTTTTACATGGCATGGCTAGCTACCACTAGCTTAGATATATACTTATTATATATATATCTATAATTTGGTTGAGAGAATCTTTTCCCTCTTTAAAAAATTAAGTCTTATCATCAAATATTCTATGATCTCTAGACAATGAACAAGATTTCTAACTCAAATCTTTCAAGATCTCTTCTTGAGAAAGAAGATTCATGCATTTTTCTATACTATGTTCTTCCTCTCTGCTAGATTTTAGTTCTTTTCTTGTTCTAATGCTTCTCAGACATCCAAAATTTGGTCAAGAGGGAGAACTTACCATAGTAGAATGCACAAATCTTCTTCCTTGAAAAGAAATCATGAAAGATTTGAATTAGAAATCTTGTTGCGTATCCAAAGATCGTAGAATAATTTTTTGTTAAAATCTTGTTCATTGTTGATGAGTCAAGAATATTTGATAGGAAGACTTTCTTTGAGCCAAATTATAGATATATATAATAAGCATACATCTAAGCTGGTTACTAATAAATGAAGAAGATTTTCTAGGCCAAATTATAAATATGTAACTAAGCTAATCTACTTCAACAAAAGTAACTACATATCTAACCATTACATTAATTGAAGCAATTGGACAATCCAAATAAATAAATCATGAAGGGCATTAAACTTTTTTTTATAAAGTTTTTGTATCTTAAAAATGACCTATTAAGATTGAACTTGTGATTTTAGAATGCAAATCACCTTGCTTAACCAATAAACTAAAATAATATGGGGATATAATACAATAAAGTATATCATAATAAGACAAAAAGCTAACCTTTAAATTAAATGAAGTCATGGACTAATCCAAATAAAGACTTTATCAAGAGTGTGTAGGATGTGCTAAAAGAAATTAATAATAAATAGGTCCCATGAATGTAATACAACCAGGAGACCTAATATTGCAAACAAGTGGATTATAATTATGTGGAGAAAATTTATTTTGAAATATAAAATCATAAACTCGTATAACTCAAAGGCTGACACATTGCACACAAATAATAATGTAAGTCTAACTAAATCAAATAGCATGAGCCTTGCTTTGTTATAAAATAATCAAAATATGAAAGTACCTATCCCAGTTATTCCCAGAATCATGTATTTTATCTCCAAAATATTTCTAACTTTACATATTTGATTTGTACATGATCCTTTGCAAAAAAGAAGTTTTTAATTTGTAACAATACAAATATTTTAATTGAAATTTTCTTTGCATGGTATGGCTAGTGACCACTAGCTTAAATATATACTTATTATATATTATCTATAATTTAGCTAAGTTCATTAAAATATACAAAATCATAAACTCGTATATCTTAAAGGTTGGCAAGGACACACAACTAAGTCTCAGTAAAGCAAACAGCATGAACCTTGTTTTCTTAGGAAATATGAAAGTACCTATCCCAGTTATGCCCACAGAACCGCGTATGCATGCTGCACAAATACAGGTGGCGTTAGTTTTTGAAATCGACATGACTCCGACGTACAAGATCTCCACCGAATAAACGCTGTCTAAATGGAGGGAAAAATGTATACCTTTTCAAATTTGCTGCCGACGTGATGAGCGTTGCCATGCTAATAAGCAAGCGGCATCCAATTTCAGTCTTTCTTTTTCCTTTTGAATCTTTTCTTAATGCAGTGCAAAAATAAAAATATATTCAATTTCAGTCAATTTTCAGTTTCACTATTAAGTTATTCATTATGTGACGATTTTAATGATGCCATTGAAGAGCAGATCACAAGTGTATAGATGAGGTCAAGGAGTTGCATACTTTGTTAATGAATCAATATGACATAAACTTGAGATTATCAAATTGGAGCAGAAGAAATCAATTTATTATGGTTAACTGGGCTGAGATTTGAAATTTTTAGTGGTTAGTAGGAAGTTAAAAGATTAGGGGCAAAAGATTTTGAAGAGAAATGAAAAGCATGTAGATGCTTAGAGCATTAAGAAAGAAAATACTTGAGCATAAGATGCTAATAAACAACTTCTTCAGTTTTTTTAGTTATTCACTTAAAATCTTGTATTTGTGCACAATTTGAGTCGGCGCTTCAAAGTGAACCTTTGCATTAAATGAGAAATGACATTTTGTCGTAAGAAAAAAGAAACAGTTAATATTTGAACCACTTCAGAGGAGAAAGGATCATTCTAAAAAAAGATATCCATAGCTTTCTACCAGCATTACCATCATATTTGCCTCTGCCCCATTTTATGTTTGAAAAGTAAGATGGTAAAGAGGCATTTACCTGATTTACTTTGTCCAGATCATCCCCTCACAGCTATGTGCCGGAGATTCGCGATTCCGGACAAATTTTGATGAACGGTTCGCGTGGGATTCGGGAGCCGGGAGCGCGTACAGAATCGTATTAAATTCGCAATGGGTACGTATTTCATAATTTCCAATGAAATTTTGTCTTGATCGAAATGGTCGCCTTGCCTTGCCTCGTATTGTTCTTGCCTTTTTGGTTCTTACGATGTCTGCATTTTGCATTAAAATCTATCGCATTTTGCATTAAAATCTTACGTATGTTCCCCTGTTTTGAATCATACCAAAAACTTCATTTCATTGTTTAGTGGCAAGCAAGCAATCAAGATTCATGGCATCGGCATGAGACGGAACACAGAAAACAAGGGAGTACGAATAAATAAACAAACACGGAAATCACGAAAGGGCTACTATGGTAACGGAAGGCCGAAGGGGCAAGTATGGGTCATACGGAAATCAAGTTTTGGACGGGGCGTGCGAGGAAAACATTGCATTTGCATGGATTCGCTTGCCTTTGGGAGCGTCAAAGGTTCCGCCATGACTCAGACTCACGCGTGGTTATTGTTCCTTGCTGGTTTTTGCTCTTTTTCTCATCTCTGCTCTTTTTCTCATCTCTGCTCTTTTTCTCATCTCTGCTGAAAAAAAGAACATCGTCATGGGTCATGACTCATGAGTCATGAACATGATGACGGATAGATGCTTGTTCAACTTTTTTAAAAATCTGTCTGCTTACAAAGCAACGAAGCCCGCCCACCAGCACATGGCCAATGCCGATATGCAAGCTCATGACCCTCCGCTTTTACTTTCCCCTTCATCATTCATCATGATTAGTGCTGATTTTCCAGCTTCTGAAAGGTTTTCGATCATTTCGATCATTGTAGGTGAGGTGAGTTACTGGGCTGTGCCTACTTTAGTAAGTTGTGTCTTCTTATAATGCAGTCATCTTCAACGTGGCCCTATGGCGCGACTCATAGATAGTCTTTGAACAAAAGTATTAGCAGACCTGATTTGTCATAAATTTGGTTGAGGCTTGAGGCTTAATTTCATTTTTGGAAATATTGGATTAAGTAACAAAAGGTTTCATTTTATTGCTGTCATTTTGGTTGTTGCAGAAATTATATGTTTGGTCAGATTATGGCTCCTGAGTAAGGAAATGGATTCAATGCCCTCCATACATTAGCATATTTTCTTGCTTCAATTTAATGGTGATATTGCAATCTTCTGTGCAATTTTTAAGCATTAACAATATTTTGGATTTACACTGTACTTGTTCTATATTTTACAATGTATTTTTATGATATATGAGATTTAATTTATTTTAAAAACAAATATATTAAAATTTTCTCTATCACATCCTCGGCTACGAACCCATCCCCACTTTTTCCTGAGGCACAAGTACCCAAACACGTTCAGAATCACGAATCCTTCATTGGTCTCGCTGCCACGAATCGGATTCTTTTGATGCATAGCCTCAGACAAGAAAGAATAGCTGCCGTAGTTCGTATTTATTTTTATACAAAATTTTGATATCTTTCAACAACATTCTGCGTGTTCCATGAGCCACGCGTATTTATAAAAGTATAATGGCAAACATTATCCAGGACGCCATGTTGCATGCCAAAAAACTAAAAAAAAAAGAAGAAGAAAAAAATGTGTTGGGTGTAGTTTTCCAGATTTCAGTTCTTTTTAGACTGCAATAGTACCGTAGCAGACTCCGCTCAAAGAGAGACTTATACAACATATTCTGGATTAACAGAGAGACATACGAAAGACATATCTGAAGAGCAAAGGGAGATATAAAACAGCATGGATAGCTATCGTTTTATGACAAAGAACAATAAACTTATCTTCTCAGAAGTACTGAAAGATAAGCATTCCCGAGAGTTCGGAAAAATTTATGGGATACCTGAAGCTCTCTGTTTCTTGCAGTATTAAAGCGTTGTAGGTTAGATCGATGAGATTCCTTTTAAGGTTACAGATGGAGACGATGACGAAAATGACGACGATTGTGACAATGGTGTTCCACCAGATTATGCACTTGCTGCTTCTGTTGCCCATTTTCATTCTTTCCATTCCACTGTGGTTTTCTGATCTCTTGGGATTCTATTTACTTCTGCCCATTTTCATTCTTTCCATTCCACTGCGATTTTGTTATGGGTTTCTTCTGGGATTCTACTTTTTGGGTATTATGCCACATGATTGCAGCATATTTATTCTCATTGTCTTGGTGTGGAAATAAGTGGTAATTGCTACGTGTATACATGTGAGTTGTCACCAGTTTCTTGTGAGACGGTTCCACAAGCAAGGTCATGCTTGATCATTTATATTTTCATTTTCATTACTAATGTCAGGCATTGTCTTTTGTTTTTGTACTTTTTAGGTGTTATCTTTTGGATGCTGCTGTATTGTTTAACACCCCTATGGGAAATATAGGATGATGGATTTTTTTTTTTTTTAGAATGCAAGGTTACGGTTAGTTTTAATTCTTATAAATATTGGAGAGTTTTAGGTTTGGTATTACAATGTGGGAAATATAGGATGATGGATTTTTTTGAGAATGCAAGGTTACGGTTAGTTTTAATTCTTATAAATATTTGAGAGTTTTAGGTTTGGTATTACAATATAATGAATTATTACTGATTATATATATTATATATAAGGTGGTCAAGATACATAACCCTTTACCTAGGTGCATATGAAGCGCCAAGCTCATTAAAGGCATCTAAGCTCAAATAAATTATGTAGCTTTTTTATTGCACTTTCTTTTAACATTCTTTGATTTGTAATATCTTTATATTTATCAAACTATACAACATGCATACTATACAACATGCATAGTTTTAGAGAGAGCGTTAAGAAAAAAAGAAGAGATAACAATGTATAATTATCAGCTGCTAAGTGCAAAGTTGGCAATTGTAATAATTTTGAGAAATATTTATATTATAAATTTGTTGTTGGTAGTTTTTGCTAGTTGTTCCCAACTAATGTTGCTAATTGTAACGATTTGAACAACACAAGTGTTGATTTTAATTTCTGGACCTGGACCAACATTAGATGTCAGGGTGCCATCCAGAAAAACCGCTGAGATAAGGCATTTGAAAATATGTGCTTAATGATTGTCTTCAGTGCATACTTTTTCATTTATTAACATTTATACTGGATAAAGCATTACTTCTTTTAATTATGAAATGCAAGATTCTGTACAAGGACCTATGATGTTATACGTGTAGTTGGAGCGTGTGACGTGACCATGATGCATGGGAGTGTAGCATCTTATGATGGACATACATAACTAGGTTTTAATGTTCATTTATTTTCACAGAAAAGCCTCAAAAGCCTTTATATTAATCAAAAGAAAAAGATAACAAAATTGGCTACAAAGGTCCTAAGCGTAATAATCAATTTGTGGGCTCAGAAAATTAAAATGCTATTTACATGGTAGCCCGATAAGCAATTTCATTACATAGTAAGTGAATTCAGGTGTTGTATTAGAAGTAGTGAGGGTGCTCATGACAAGGTGGTCAGAATCTAGCTAAATGATATTGAATTCAGCATGTCCTCCTCCCATGGGTGTATTGGCGAGCACTATCTATAGCAATTGTAGACAAGGGCATAATCAAGGTAGAGGTCTAGTTGTCAAGGAAGGTAAGGCTAGGGAGGAAATCAATTGCATGGGGCAAGTAATAGAAGTTAAAAGGATCTATCATTCCATTAAAAATTCAAAGCCATTTATGTTGGGCACTGATCCTTTGGCATTTGAGTGGGCAAGGGTAGGGGATGTCAAGTTTGGCAAAGCACATAGGAGTAGGTCCATGACTTAGTGGTTGAGACCATAACACCCCACTACTTAAAGGTAGGCTAGAAGGCATTACTTAGAAAATAAATTACAAGATAATAAAAATTAAAAGATGTGAAGAAAATTTACAAGTAGTAGGTAGCTATAAAGATATGTGCAAAGAGACACAAAAATTAAAAAATAAATTAAATATATGAATTTCAATGCTAGTAGCCCTTAATGACCAAGCCAAATGCATAAAATCAAATAATATTATAATAGTACAAATCTTTCATTGCAAGTTGTTCTAGTGTGAAAACACCAATGAAAGCTCAATTAGAAGCCAATGTCATTGTCTAGATTTGTCAACAAATGATATTGAAGCTAATGATCATGCAAACAACCATAGAGCTGAACACAGATAAAAGAAAAAACTTACTAAAATTTTAGGTTCGATGTAGTGATAAGATTGTTCAAATAATTGTTGATAATGTTAACTTTGATAATCTAGTTTCTAGATATATGATAGAACAATTGCATTTACCAATTGAAGCACATCCAAAACCATACATGATTATTTAGTTGGATCAAAATATAAATTGTAGAATTCTTCACTAGTGCATGATAGAGTTTAAAATGGTTTTATCTTTTGTATAATGCTTTGTGATGTAATCTCCATGGATGCTTGCTCCATCATTGTGAGAAAACTATGGAAATATGATAGACATGCTTTGATTGATTTATGGTTTAACATTGTAACTATGGAGAAAGATGGTTTATATTTTAGGCTACATAATGATTAGCTCAAGAAAGTGTAATACCAGCATCGCCTTCATCACCACCACCTCCACAAAGATGTCACATGGTGAGGTAGCAAAAGATGGTTCAAACCCTCAACAAGGAGAAGGAAACTTTGGCTATTCTAGGGACTTTGGAATCACTACTAGAAGCAAAATTTCCATCTCCAAAAGTCTAAAAAATGTTATAATTTGAAAACATCATAGTGGAAAACCCACCAAATGATTTATCACCACATCATCAAATATATCATACCATTGATCTTGTTCTATATATTAAAATCTCCAACAAAGCTACATATTGGATGTGCCCCAATGATAGAGTAGAGTTCACAAGATAAGCAATGAAGTATTTGGTTTCTGGGTGGTATTTGGTTTGAAGGGGACCCGAATTGATTAGATGTAGAGGAAGATGGAGAAGCAGGGTTGCCTGCTGGTTGTTGGATCGGGAAAAAGGTCTTTTCATGATCTAGTATTTGAACCACTCAGTTGATGAACTAGTTGTAGATTGATAGCCCTGGTAGCATTGTGTTGTTGTGGCTAGGCTAAAAGTTCATCCTACATGGATGGAGCAAGTGGTAACTATGTTGAGGGTGGAGGAATAGGTGCAAGAATAGGAGGAGGATAAGGATAGAATGTGGTATCCCTCCTAGAATGTGAAGAATGAGTTCTATAGTATTTGTAAAGGTAGTAGTGAGGTTGGAAAGGAGAAATGTAACTAGAAAAGTCACATGGAGACAAGGGTTTCTAAACGTAATATTCATATGGATCTAGTTATCTGTAAGGGTACTGTTGCCTTGGCGGTGGTAGTGCCCATGATTGTGGGTGCTACCACTATTGATATTACTTGTATAGTTATGATGGAGTTTCACTTGGATAATATTGCTATTGCTGATATAACTGCTTGGGATTGCCTTGAGGATAAGGCAATCTTTGGGTGTTTGTCTTTTTGCTAGTCATGGATTTAAAGCATATATCCCAGACTTCTGTAAGTGTGACACAATGGAGCAACATCCCTTAGGATGTTCATATTGGCAAATGTCAAACCCACCATCATCATCTAATTCAGTTTTTGCAACTTTCTCTAGTGTAGCAATTTTTCCCTTACCCCTTTGATTGGCACATTCAACTTCCTCTTACTTCCTATGGTCACTATCACTACTTTGTTGTTTGGAATCTTTAGTAATTTTTAGGATAGCTTCAGATTTGCTATCCATAGAGTCCCATAATTGATATACCTTAGCCAAAATTTTAGAGGTAAATTTTTGAATTAGCAAGGTTTTCTAGTTCACCACCTCATCAAGTGATGATTTTGCCTCACTGTCACAAAATTAGATCTCCCTCTTGCGAATGGAAGGATCTTGGTTGTATTCTTTTGCACTTTCACATTTCATCAACTGTCCTTCTTTTTATACCTACTTAATTAGCCATTGGATCTTATGGACGCTTAACTTTGACAATCACCCTTGGGCATAGACTCTAAGAGTTCTCCTCATTTCTAATTAGAACACATCTATGATATGGTGAAGTTACTCTTGTTAAGAATAACCATGGCCAAGACATCTGTGCAATAGCAAATAGTATCAACTCATGACAACATCCAAGAGTTTGTGTGTTCCTTGATTCCATCTTTAGATCTACCTCCTCAAGTTGGACACTCAAAATTATGTTTGATATTTGTTATTGAACAATTCAAGCATCATACTCCACCATCTGATGGATTCTAATTCTAAGGACTAGTACCAACTTTCTACTTCTTTGATGAGTGTCCTAGGAAACAAGCTTTTGCAAGTTATTTTCTATATTTTGCAAGGCATAGGCATCTTGAAAATCTTGAAGATGTTTTTGTAGATTTGAGTTATATTCCCCTTCAAACCTAGGAATATTGTTCATGTCTAGCCTCCTGATATAGCTATCTTTTATGTGCTTTGTAGGAAATCTCACTACCTCTACAATGTTTAGCATACATTTTATAGCAAGCAAAGGCTCATCGTAGCCATGATTTTGGTACCTATGATGCCCTCTACTATCCTTTTGTTCATGGTGACGAGCCTCTGTTGAATGCTTGTACCTTAGATCTTGACTTGCCCGATGGTCCCTATAATCATCTTAGTCCTGTCAATCATCTCCATCATGATCACGTCTCCTATGGTTGTGTTTAGAGCTAGATGAGGAAGAAGATGATGACGAAAGTGAAGATGAAGGAGGACTAGCACTATCACAGTGCTTACCATTCCCTCTTTGACAATTGTAGCCATGATCATGATCATGCTGCTTGATCCACATCTCTACCATGACTCCCCTCTTTGGATCCACCTTTATCATGGGATCCATTCTTGCTAGAACCAGGATTATGTATTGTGGACTGCAAGTTTTGGTTTTGAATTCCTTCACCGAAGTAAAAGAGAGGAGTCTCTTTGTATGGAAAACTCCTATAGAAGAGTTCTCCACCATCTTTTTGGTACATTAGGAATGGGAAATTATTAGACCACTTCCCCTTTGCAAATTCATAATGCTGCTCTAGTTGTCAATCCCTTAGGCATTGTGCATCGGTGGGGTGATAATCCCTAGCATTGCTATCCTACTTAACATATTCAACATGAAGCCTTTGGATGCCCAACCACATAACATTTTGTTGGAACATCGTAGGAATGAATTGATCGAGCAACAACATAATGTTGCCCTCCATATCTTGCCATCGCAGTAGTTCATCTTGGTGTAGGATGGAGGTGAGATTGGGTACATACTCATCAAGATGATCATATACCACTCTTTATTGTTGCGGCACCTACTGATTTGCTTCGTGAGACTTGGACAAAGAATCACTTCTATGAGAAGAAGACATCTTATATTAGAATACAAGAAATGTAGTGTGCTTTCATATAATTTTTATAGTTATTCTAATGTATGATGTGACCTTAGGGTTTGTTCCAATGATGTTAAATGATTTTTCACTAAATCCTAGATAAGACACATGATAAGTCATGGTCTGTCAAGTCCTATTATTGAACCCTTGTTATATGATGGGTCCCATTATTGAACCCCTGATATCGGACCCTCGTTATCAAGTACGCAATATCGCGTTCGCGATATCAGATCAACCATGTAATGTCAGATACCTGATATCGCGGCCCGTCTCCTTGCCTATAAATAAGGGATAGTGCCCTTGGTTTTGACATTAGTTCTTAGTCCCTTATCCAAACTCTTGTATTTTTTCTTTCTTAGAGTTAGAATTATTTCTCAATGCATGCCTGCAGTGTGATGATTGTAATTGTACGGCATCCTTTATTTAAGTGTGACGTACTTGGACATGCACATGATTGGAAATAAAGATCGAGATTACTTCATCATTGCAGCATTCACTTAGTTTAATTATTTAATTTTTATTGTTATTTATTGATTTCATAGTTAATATATCTTCACCCTAAAGTCCTTAAACATGGAATGAGTACGACTTAATCACGAGCATTTAAGTGTGACTACTTGGTAACCTAGTAGCGTACCTAGGACTTACACTTGGTAATCCCAATAGTAGTCATGCACAAGGTCCAAGATGTGTATGGATGACTAAGGAATAGATGCTCATTGCACTTAGGATAGTTTAGATTCTCTCTTCCTATTTCCTCTTAGTAAAACTCTCGCTCCCTTTTCCTCCTAGCTTAGCTAAGATTATTTTCCATTGTCTCTAGGAGCAACATTATTTTAGAAACACATCATACATCTCACTTTGGACTAAACCATATGTGACAAAGCATATACTAGTCTAGGTGGAAAGACAATGAATTACTATCAACGAGTAACTATCTAGATACCACAACTAACCTGTCTGCAAAGTTCGACTAGATTGTGCATGAAATTCTTGTATTCGTATGGTTGAGTGTAGGGGTACCTCACCACTCATCATTGGCATCGTTGCCAAGGATGGTGTTAGTTATTTAGATTAGTTACATCATACAATATCACTGTAACAAAGTATTCACGATACATCTTTTAGAAAAGAAATTAATTTCAATTAAGTCACACACAAATTCACACACCATGTCTCTCTCACAGACTATGATAATGCAAAAACCAGTAAGGTAATTCATTGGAGAACCAACGAATTATACAATGATGAAGATGAATTTTGGAGTACCCAATCTAATGTAGGGGCTTCCTATAAACATAAATGAAGCCAACATCGTCACAACTCACGAATGCATAACATACCTAGTGACAATGAACCCCTACTAGCCACTACAAGCTTAATGCATATACATGAGACTATTCGAATATCCCACAAGCATTGAAAAGAGAGTCATCTACCTAGGCTCAATTTAAACAACTTTTCCAAGTTTTCAAGAGGCTATGAATTAGATCTGCAACAACATTTACAAGCCTTCCATGATGCATGTGTGTGGAACAACATTGATAATGGATGGAAAAAACTTAAGCTCTTTCCTAAGACACTCGTTGGCCAAGAAAAAGTATGGTATAAGTCTTTAAAACCAAATTCAATCCGACATTTGGCAACAATGGTAGAACTCTTCAATGAAATATATCAAACTTATGCAAGAGTGTTAGCCTTGAGGAAACAAATCCAAGAGTGCAAACAAGCATAACATGGACCCTTGGACATGGCCTTAGAAAGATATTATGCATTATTAAACAACTACCTAGGCCATGAGTTCTCTGAGGAGAGGCTAATGTACCACATTATTGATGGGCTCTATAATGAAACAAGGGAGATGCTAGGGATGTATGCTCGAGGTCAACTATACAAGCTACGAACCCATCAATTACAAGAGCTTATTAAGCAGGTAGAAAAAGAAGAAGGGGAGTTAGCTAAATGGGAGAATGCTAAGAAATCTCAATAGGCCCAAAAATCAACAAGGACCCATGATTATGAAGAGGAGGTGGAACCATCTTTGCTAGTACTACAATCATTGGATAAAATTGAGGCAAAGATTAATAAGATGATGGAATGGATGCATAAAAAATGTGGAGAATATGCCAACATTATTGGAGATAGAGTCGTGACGAACCAAGAAATAGGACAAAACACCCTTAGAAAATTAGAAAGAAGGGTAGAAGAGAATAAGAGCTTAACTGCCAATCATATGTATCAATGCAACATTTTCCTATACAATCACCCCAACGACCAATGTCCAATCTTGTCACATTTACAGAAGCATTAGGGAAGAGTTTTACATCCAGAGTTTGTATAAAGATACTGTGTTCAATCACAGTGGCAAAAATCCCAGTTATGGGGGAGGCCACCCTCAAACTGGGTACACCCTTCATATCATTCGAACTTAAGTGCTTATCAAGTCCAACATCCTATTTTTCCAACTGGGTCAACATCCTCTATCTCACCACATTATTATTATTCTCCTCAATACTATCAACCTGTATCCTCTCCAACAAGACCACCACCTTAGAAACCTTATGCTTCTTCTTAATTCACCTTCTTCTACATCGTCACCAAGTGTTCCAGAAGGTTTTTCATCACAGCAGTAACCCACGAATATTACATGTGCTTCTACTGACAACAACAATGGGAACTCTCCTCAACATTGAAGATTCCCCTTCTTTAGACGTGACTGTATGAAGGGACAACATAATTCTGAGCCCACTGTACCTTCCAACCTAGCACAAGTCCAACACTGTGGTGTAGCTCCCTCCTCGAATCCAATGCCTCGTGTTACTTTCTCTAGGCCACCAACAAATACTCCAACAACCATACATCCCAATGAATATAGCCACATGGGGAGACATGTCGATCCTTTCATACCATCTTATGGTCACAAGTACCATAGTGGGTGAACTCCTTATAAATTAACCACATCTTATAACTTGCCCCACTATGTCAACTCTAATCTAGTATGTGAACCCTAATGGGGTAAGTATGATCAAGTTCCAATATTTCCAACATGCAAGGATCCCAATTCTTCATTTATTAATCCTAGCCATGCTCAACTGTTTAGTTATTAGGGATACCCCCCATTCTAATAACAAGTGGGATTAATAAATATTTTTCATTTTCTTTAATTTTGAAAAAAAAAATTTGAAACTTTTTGTTTTCCATTTTTTACCTTTTAATTTATTGCTTTATCTTTTTGTCTTTTTATCTTTTTATGAGTAATCTCATCTATGAATAAAGCACTCATGTGACTTGTTGGTTGAGGTGTTATTCTCTGCTATTAAGTCTTGGGTGATTAATTACTTGGATAGCGAGCCCATCGCATCCACCCATTCATTCTATTAATAAGAGGTTCTACCCTGAGTACAATGATATTCTTAATCATTCAAACTTAAAGTAACCTTGTTTATTATACCCAAAGTGAGAAGGATAGACTAAGAGGGAATGGCCAGGGTGTAACATCAAGGATACTTGTGGATTCTCTTTGATGACATCTGTAGGAGTTATCATGTAGCTTGGTTGTAATAAGATCCTTGTAGATCTAATGAAAAATGGGAGTAAGAGTAATCAAAAGGCACTCAATCATGGAAACTCAATGCTATTCTAGGGGGTCCCACTGGAAAGACATGCACCCATGCCTCTAAAGGTAGGCAACTTCTTTGGATTAAGCATTCAAAAAAGGAGAGAGAGAGAGAGAGAGAGAGAAAAGAAAGAAGAAAAGATCAAGATCAAAGTGCCACAAAGTAATTCTGAATCACTCCTCCCTTGAACAAAACGCCAAGTGATCGTACACCTTGCTGTCATGGTGCTCTTATTGTTTTCTATCATTGGGAAAAAACAATGCGATGTCACTGATCGTAGGAATAGACTTGGTCCTAATTTTTGAGCAATAGGTTAATGACACATTAATCATGCCTTACACTAAGAATTCATTGTGCCCTGAGTCAATTACCTCATGTCCCAATCTCTACAATCCCTTCTACAATTCGCCTCATCTCATTCTTCATGTAATTGGGACTCGTGACTTGTGTAGTGTTGAATTTATACCTCATCACGGTAGTAGCTACATGTGTGTGTTTTGTTGCATCGGTGTAGATTACATTTAACCCTTCTAGTGCCTACGGACATTTTAAGGTGTGGTTATGCAAGGGAATTATAGGTTGGAGCCTGCTTTGGGGAGGACCCACTTGTGTGACTTTTGTAATTTGTACTTGTTGCACACTACTACATCATTATATACCATCCGAGTACTTCATTGTCAAATCTATTCTTTCCTTTATTATCATTTTATCAAACATTTCTCAAAACTAGGTCCTTTTATGTGTCACCTACACAAACCAGGTTTGACATTAAACTTTTAGGGCAACTTCCTTGAAAACATTTCTAGCTCTAAAATCATACTAAGCAAAGAATTCAACATTTATTAAAGGTAATAAGTAAGGTATGAAATAATTGAACTTCTTTTAATAACCTTACTAACAATTGGTCTGTGTGATTGTAGATGGCCCCTAAAAGAGGACAACAAGAAGGACCTTCTCAAGGTGCAACTGAACACCCAAGGGGAGGTAGAGGCCAAGGACCTCATGTAGAACATGCAGAGCAGAAGGCATAATCATTTAGCATCCATCATGGAACTCCTGTTACTGCATAATCTATCCAAAAAAAGGAGGAGAGGTTAGGGCCTGAGCTTATGAAGAGGAATGACGGCTATTTGCAGCATGACATGTCAAGGCTAATCAAGTGTT
>MNCI01019003.1:287808-307360 GCA_015680685.1 Gnetum montanum | reverse complement strand
AGTTGCATAGTTCAGGGTGTGTCCGGTAAGTGGGAACGGATGCTGACGCTAGTTAATTTAGACTTAGATCTTTAGTTAGAGTTAGCTTAGTTTCTCAACCCTTTCCCCTGATAGCATAGAAGATAAGCCGAAAATACCAAAAAAATCACATACCTCAGACTTGCTTAACCGTACACCGTGAAAAATACAAGCAAGCCTGGGAGGACAACGAACGATTAACCCCAAGCATTTCTTGTGGCATTAAGGCATTTAGTCTGCAGAGTTCGACCGGATCACACGTGTATGCTCATATTCGTATGGTGGAGTGTAGGGGTACCTCGCCACTCATCAATGATGATAGCATGTTGCTACTTAATTGGACACCTATTTCTTCTTAAGATGACCATTTTCAAGAAGGGTTTTTAGAAGAAAAAAAATACCTCATATGTATCTTGGTATACTAATCTCTACTCCTTTGAGGTTTGCATTACTTAGTGGTAGATGAAGTAGCTGAGGGAGCATTGTTTTGTTCCTTAGAAAAATAATAAACACCTTGAGAAGATGTTTATCCCTTATCTTTTTTTGTAGCTTTGTTAGCCTTATTATTGATTAACATGAATTCCTAGTTACTACATTAAATAGCAACTATTCCAATATATCTAACAACAAGAAAAACATCATTCAGAGAATAAGGATTAGGATAAGCCATCCTCTTTTGAATGTAGTCAATTACTATAGCTTCAAAAATGTTTTGCAAATGATATTTCTCCAAATGATATGGAAGTTTAGTTGATGTCATTATTCATCGAGAGATGAATTTGTGAATGGGCTCATTTGAAGCTTGCTTAATGGAAACTAAAGACATCACACTTGTGCTTTGAGGAATATTGAACTTGAAACATTCAATGAAGGCTATAAGCAATTGCTCTAGAAATGTAATAGACTCATGTGCTAAGGACCTATACCATTCTAAAGCTTTTTCAAAGAGAGAGTTTGAAAAACATCTCAACATAATGTGAGGGTAAGGAGCTAGAAGAATACATTCATTTTTAAACATGACCACATAATTCATTGTGTCTCATATTTCATCATTATACTTTGTAAAATTTGACAATGAAATGTCCTTAGGCAAGATTGGCAAAGGAATGGCAAAGCTTATAGGATCACTTACAACTTGATCTAAGGAAATATGAGAGTTTCCTTCTATGCTTAGTGCATTTTTCACTTTGCCTTTCATGTTTTGAAGATGGAGTATCATGTCACTGAGTAATGCCAAGAGCTATGCTATTCTAGGAGAGTTCATAATAGTTTCAACTATGGTATCAAGTGATGATGTTAAGGGAGGACACACATATGGAATTTATCCAAAGGTTGTAAGAACATGTATACCTAATGAATTTTGATTAGGTAGGTGCACTAGAAAGAAAAACTTACTAGTAGGTTATGGAATGCTAAACAATGATGGAACAATAGAAGCAACAATTGGAATGAACTAAAGAAGAGATATGATAGGTTAGGGTTATGGAATATAATGCATAGTTCCAAAAGGTGAATAGGGAATTAAAAGATAGATTGAGGATTACAAATATTATTAGGAGGGTAAAGATACTAAAGAGGAATAGAGCTTATGGAAAGACTGAATGATCCTGTAGTAAGGAGAACATATTCATATGAGGTGTTTTGAGCTACTATGATGCTAGTGTTATGGATGTGATGTAATAAAGGATTGGTTTTGCAAAGCTTTACTATTGGTTTCTCTTTGTTATCATTTATTAAGTGAACATCAAATTTGGAGGCCATGCTTCCTCTCCTTCATCTAAGAGTGATGTGAGGACCAAGAGGTTGATCGAGAATGATTCTCATCGTAGCCTCCTTAATTTGTAGATATATGCATTCTTGCATCTATTCATACTCCATGATAAATTTTGAAATTTCCTTAGCTTTCTCATCATCTAGTTTGATTAGATGATCTAGATTAGAAAGGAAACATGGTAGATCATTGGCCTACTCATACTCAGCCATGAGCTTAAACATGTTTCATGTAAGCATGTAGCCTAGCTCCCATTTAGCATAGGATATTTTGTAGTCTCTCAAGCTTAAGTAAAAATACCTAATTCATCCTTAGGTCCAAAAGCTTTTGAATCTTAGAGAAACAAAAATTAGACAATGATGCCTACTTGAAACTGTAAAATAAATTATGACTTCACAAGGTTGTTACTAATGCTTTAATTTTCCCTACAAGTAAATTCATACTTAAAACAAAAGGTAACAATTTAGTATTTAAAGGAAACACTAAAGTCATAGAGAATTTATGTGACATTAGTGTTTTGATGTGGGACATCATTAACACTTAGAAAACATAGAAAGGAAAAGAAAGAGAAAAAGTATGGAAATGTAAGTAGAGAGTGAATCCCAAGAACAACATTAATTTTACAGAGGTCCTCCTTCTAGAACTAGAAAGATGTTGCAATAAAGATTGTCTTAATACAAGATCTATCAAAACCTAACATAAAACTAACTGAGACAATCTCATGCATACTAAATGATTTAGGAAAATCAATCTTTTAATTAATTTCTTTTAAATTGAAAGGGGACTTGGAAATTGCTAGGAAAAATCCAACAACTTGAGACATGTGTTTTTGTCAAACACTAGTAGATACAAAGTGGAAAGAAATAACATGCATGGAATAACTAATGAGACAAAAGAAACTATATGTAATGCATAATACAATAAAAAATGTATGTATGGATGGTAGTAGAAGTGATTGAAGTAGAGTGTAAAGTAAAATAGATCTAGTTCGTTAAAAGCTAGATTCGAAAGGCAAACACTTAAAATAGGTCTAGATAATGCCAAAAATGGAAAGCCAAAAATAAGCAAACCAAAAATACAAAAGTAGAAAATTAAAACCTATTGTAGAGATCATGAAAACATTAATCAAGGATTAGAGATGTCTAACAGGGAGTTATGTTATCCCATTCTCTCTTCAATATGTGTGCTTGCTGTACATCCAACATGGATGCTATAGATTCTAAAGCTAACAAGAAGGACAAGATCATATCAATGCATTGACCTAATTCTGAATGATTCTCCTTGTGCTAGAAGGATCGCATGAAGGGAATACAATGCATTAGCAGAGAACAAAAAGAGAAATCAAAGGAAGTAATATTCTCTAACATGAGAATAGTTATTCTGCAGAGAAACTATGCCTTTGGAAAGATTTCCAAAATCATCAACAAGCAAAGAGCCAATTGTACATAGCAATCAAAGTTAATAGAAGATGCTAAAGTCAATTGAATGCTTCAAAAGCCAACCCGTTTTCGTTTAGGGGTATTCTCCTATTTATATGTCGAAAATGCCATATAGATCATAAAGAAATGATGCATCGGGGCCCATAGAATCTTTTAGAAGATACTCAATAGGAGAATTGATGTGGAGATGATTGATGTGAAAAATGACACCGAACATCAAAAGCTTAATCAAAGTAAGATGTCAAGGTAAAGTGATAGTGCACATTGAAAAGCAGATTTGTCCAATTATCAGGATTTATGCAAGAATTGATGCTACATGTTGAAATTAAAAGCTAGAGAAGGGAAACCAAAATGATGCCACAAATGACATGAGACATCATTTCTAGTAAAAGCTAGAGATGGAGAGCAAAAACTATATTGCAACTAACACAAAACGTTGAATCTAAACTACCAAAGATGGCTTTAAGCTGAGAGGCCATCGAATGTATCTAAAACTCTAACTTATGTAAAAAGGCCAAAATGGATACAATATTAGTGCCATGAGGTTCTCAATCCCTACATTAAAATTGAACCCAATGCTTAAATCTAAGCCTTAAAATTTCTATAAACTAGTTCATCTATTCTAAATTAAACTTAGCATTGCAATTGTTAGCCAAGATAAAAAAAAAAAGTATTTTCATTTTTCAAAATAAAGAATGCCAAAACTTGTGTTGATTTAATATTACATTTGCTAAGAGAACTTGTCGAAATTGGTCAAAGCAATTGTGTTTGCCTGTTTTAAAATATTATAAGTTAAATTGAAAAGTTTGGAAATAAAAAATGAAATGGCTGATCAATAGACAATATTAATGTTTTAAGAAGAATGGTGAAACTGAAAAGGAAAAGGCAAGGACATATGCAAAGGCCTCCTTGTTCCATGTTAATAACTACCACCACTAACCACTAAGCAGTTCCATTGTCATCGTAACAACCACACTATCCTCCATACTTATAGTTGAGAAATTAATAAAAATTAAAGACCATCTAAATCTTAAAAATAAAGTCGCATATAGTCAAAATGAGCTTAATGGCCAAATAACATTTATTGAAGTAGCTCTTGAGGTTCAATGCTGGTAGATACGCTACCATAATTCAAAATGATGGGATGGTCCCTCTTAGTGTAGTTGACACATGCCAAAATACATGTTTATTCTAAAAAGCTATTGAAATTCAGAATTCCTGTAAGCTTTAGGCCAGACATGGTAAATTTGCTGACGCGTGAATCGTCTATCGGTCGCAAAAGTTGAGTTGGTCAATGTCAAATTTAAGTATTTTTGCCTTCTCTATGGATATCTGGATTCGAAAAGTTGAACTTTGAAAATCAAATACATATTGTACAAAATATATAGAAAAGCGCAGATCCCATATCTTCGCTGCATTCAAATGCAGATAATTGAAATAAAGCATCATTGAGAGAAAAGCCAACAGAGCTTGTAAATTTGTTGCCGATGTTTGCATCAATACCTAACTACCCTTTCCTTAAGTCATGCATTTTGATTCTGAATGTTAAATGAGAAACATCTTACAGTTACATCGTACGCATCCATATATAAAATCAAAATAACTTTTTTAAGGTGGAAAAATGAATAACTGAACATGCTATTGAATAGCGCCAGAAAATCAGTCCTGTGATCTGTGTATCCAATAATTAGGTGAACAACCAATTTAAATAGTGTACCCATTATTTATGTAACAAACAACGCAGCAAACGTTGAAACTGAAATATTTAGCAGACCATGATTGAAGCTGAGTTTCAAAATACAATAACCATAACCTGAAGCTACATCTCCTTCAGTATTAGCACTAGGTCAGATATGAGTCCTTGCTGATACTATTTCAGTGGTCCATGCAATCATTGCAATGTTTCTTCTCATTTCCTAAATGTTTTAAGAATAAGACGATGGAGAGTTTCGCTGCTGAAAAATTTCAGATTCTCAAAATTTTCATTCTCATGGCAGACTTTCCAAAATGGTAGGGGTGTGTACTGGAAGACCAGACACGTGAAAAGTAATTCAGACAAGTGGAGCTCAAACTGGTAAGCCGGAAGTCAAGAGAAGAGTAAAAGCAATAATTTAGGGATCGTAAATACGATTGATTTTCACTGATGTTACGCATCAAAGATTTCTATACGTTGACTGGTACTTCACTTTGAAATTCAAGAATCATAAGATATGGACTTCTAATTAAGTCATCAAGCACAAGTGGTCTAGTTGTAGAATAGTACCCTGCCACGGTACAGACCCGGGTTCGATTCCCGGCTGGTGCATTCTTCTTAATTTTAAATTTAGCTTTCTTGCCAGCAAGTGCTATGTCCTTCCCCGCATTTCGACGACTAAAGTGTAGAACAATTTATTTTCTGTCACTTGTCAAATTCGCTGTGTTGCTGTAAAGCTTCCTTGACTAAAACGCTCCAAGACAAAAGCGTAGAATGAACGGAAAGGGAGGAAGTGAGAAAATGGCTTCATATCAGACACTGCATTGCTACATTCCAAGAGGGAAACAAAAGGCTAGGTGCTACTTCAAGAACAATAATGCAGAAGTCAAAACAAATTTAAACCTGTTGTAAATTGTACAATACTTTGAAATTGGATGGGAGCAAACCTGAATATGGCCAGATCTTCTTTAAGACCGTGGAAGAATGGAAAAATGCAGACAGAATTTAAAAAGTATTAAAGAATAGGAAAAGATTAAGAAATATAAAAAATATGAAAGAATGTGAAAATTGATAAGAAAAGTAAAACGGGAAAAAGTAGAAAAGTATCAGAAGAAAAACTTATGCCTAAGTGTCAAATTTGACACCCCCACGACTATTATAAGAAGTGGATATTTGGAAGATGGAACAAATGTTATACTATTTGGTGGATATGATAGAGTCGTTGGAAGAGTCACAGAATGTCTTGACTTGTTGAATATTGATAAGGATAATCTTTTGTAGGTTTGTTAGGTGATAGTTCTGCATGGCCTCAGATTGGTACATAACATGGATGATATATGATCCTTCCCATAAGGTTTGGAACTTAGATTTTTGTGGAACATGACTAGGATTATAATAGAGGACTTTATCGCCTTGTTTGATTGACACTTTTCTTATTCTAGTATAATGGATACATTTAGAGTATCTTTTGTGAATTTCAATAGTCATTTGGGCTACTAACTAGTTTTCATCTAGAAGATTGAGATTCATGAACTATTATCTTTGAGTTAAGCTTCAATTAAGGTTAAGTGTACTAGTGGTAGAAAGGGTATTGAGTTCTACTATGATCAGTAACATGGGTAGTTTATCATAAACTAACTCATATGGGAAATACTCTATAGGAAGTTTCTAGTTGGATCTGCACACTCATAGAGCATCATTAAGTTTCATGCTTTAATCCTACATATAATGACTAATTGTTCTAGTTAATATTCATGTGATTTTTTTGTTAGTCACTTCTACTAGACCATTTGCTTGTGGATGGTGTGGTGTAGTTGATTTGTAATTCATCCCAAGTTGCATTATCTTTGTGAATGTCACTCCTGTAAAATGGACCTCGTTGTTGAATATAAGCATACATGGTACTCCAAATCTATTCACCACATGGTGTTGAAAGAGTTTAGTAGTTATTTTGGCTATGCAATCCTTCTCTATAGCTACTTTTTTGTACAATAATCAACTATTGATATAATATAAGACTTTCCATTTGACATTTATGTAATGGGGCTTATGAAATTAATTCTCCAAATGTCAAAAGGTTCTAATGGTTGTATCCACTATTGTGGGCCTTCATTTCTAGCTATCAACACTCCATCTTGTTGGTATCTTTCACAAGACTATGTAAACTGATGTGCACCCCTAAATATGGTAGGTTAAAAATAACTTGCCATCATCAATTTTAGTGCTTTATCGTACATAGTGATCACCACATAGTCCTTCGTGTGCATCTTGTAGGACTCTTTGTTGACTCTTTTCTAGAATGCATCACCTTATATAACCTATTAGTGCATATCTTGTAAAGTTTCCCATTGATTTCTATATATCTTTTCATTTTGTGGAGAAGCTATTCCTAATGTTTCTTATCCAATTCAATAGGAAGTTCTTATTTGGTGAGATATGTTAGGTACTTAGGAAGACATGACTTCTCTTTTGTAGTTTTCAACCATTGTAGTTTTTGTAAATAAGCTTTCATCAGAAAATTGATCCAATACTAGTTCATCATTCTTTTGGAGTTCCCATCTTAGTTTTGATAAATTATCTACTACTACATTTTTGGTTCCCCTTTTATCCATCATGGTAATGTCAAACTTTTGTAAGATAAATAGCCATCTTACCATCTTATCACCCTAGGAATAATCATTGGTTTATTCATTAGGAATTTGATGGCACTATGATTTGTGTGGACATAAATGGATACATGAGCATATCATGTTTGAATTTTTCAAGTGCATACACCATGGCCATTAGCTCCTTGTTTGTTATGGTGTAGTTAAGTTATGCCTCAGTGGTGCTTCAAATGACATAACATATATAATAAGGTCTTTTTTGGTCATATAGTTATGTCAATATTGCTCACAATGCATAGTTTAATGCATCTATCATAATGTGGAAAGGCTTTGACTAATCTAGAGCTCAAAGAATTAGTGTCTTAATTAATTTTTATTTTAAAATCCCAAATGCTTCCTTACATTGCATTGTATGTAGAAATGGTGCATCTTTCTTAGTAAATTCTATTAGTTGTTTCACAATATTTTAAAAGTTTTCAATAAATCTTTTGTAGTATCCTTTATGGCCTAGTAATGATCGAATATCTTTGACAATTTGTAACCTTTGAGTGATATTTTGGATGACTTTGATCTTCGGTAGATCTACCTATATGCGTTTGTCAGATACTTTATGTCCTAGAATTACACCACCTTAAAATATTAAATGGCTTTTCTTCCAATTGAGTTTTAGATTAGTTTCTACAAATATTTTTAGTACTTTCTCTAAATGTTTTGAGGCTTATTTTAAATCTAGTCCATATGTGGAGTAGTCATCCATAAAGAATTCAACTTCATTGCTAATTTCCTTCTAGAAGATGTTGAGTACAAGTCTCTGAAATGTAGTAGGTGCATGACATAAGTAAAAGAGCATTTGCTTATATGAAAACATCCCTCATGGATTAGTGAATGTGGTATTTTCTTGTTCTTCTAGTGTAATGAGGATTTAATTATACTCACTGTATCCATATAGAAAACTATAATATTGGTGTCTTGCATTGTATCTAGGACTTGGTCATTAAATTACAGAGGGAAATGGTCCTTCAATGTCACCATGTTTAATAGTTGAAAAATAATACAAATCCTCCATTCACTATTTAGTACAATGGCATCCTTGTTTAGTACAATGACATCCTTGTTTAGTACAATGTCTAATGGGCTAACCCATTCACTATTAGCTATAGGATAGATAAACCCTATTTCCAACAATTTTTCTAGTTCTTTCTTAACAAATTTATTAAGCTTTAAGTTCAATCTCATTTGAGGTTGGTGGCATGGTTTGATAATTGGATCTATATAGATTTGATGTTGGGAGATGCATGGATCAATTCTAGTAATTGCATCCTAGGACCATGCAAATATAGTTGGACATTTATTTACCACTTCCAAGAATTTTCTCTTTTGTTCTCTATCAAGTTTAACATTTATAATTATCCATTTCTTATTGTTTAGAAAGGCATATTCAAAAGTATCTAGTAGGGCTTTTAGTTTTAAGGATTCTAGTTCATATGTCTCTTGTATCTCTAATCTTTCCCATTCAATATCTTCCTCTTGATGTGATTCAATGTGAGGAGGTTGTCTTTTCAACTATTCTAACTTCTCAATTTCTTCCATGTAGGTGCTTGTAATTTTGTTTGTTGGTTACATGCACATATTAGATTTGGTTTATTTTTCAATTACCAACCACTAGGTGTCTTGTTCAATGGCTACTGCATACACTTTTGTACACACATGTCTTCTATACATCCATTGCATGCTATGATGATGTTATCTTTTATGGCCCAAATTCTCTACACATAGTATTTATGCAATACATAGAACTCTGTGGCTTTGAATGATTTCAGCTTCATCTTCTTTGGAGATTTTCAAGGAGAATTCTATGATTCCAAGCTTAGCATCCACAATGTTAAGCCATGCTCTTCCCATAATTATGAGAAATTTCCTTTTGTTTTTTCTACATGGATGACTAAAAGTTCAGTAGCATATGACTAGCCACTAATAATAGTGATAACATCTTTCACTTGACCAAGTGGAATAGTAATTGACTGGTTTAGCTATTCTAGTTGGATGTTTCTCCTCTTAACTGATGGTAGGTTTGAAGCCTTGTACATGTCTTGCAAAATAAGGCTTACTTCAAACCCAAAATCTAAGAGGGCCTTGCATGGTTTATGTCATGATATTTGAAGGTAAACTAATGAACTCCCAAGATCTATTCTTTTTTTTTTTGGAAATTTCTTTTGCTTTAATCCCATGTGTAATTGTTTGTATGAGCATGCCAATGGCAATTTTCTTGTATGTAAGTACTAGAGGCATAGTGTTCTTTAGAGAAATATTTGTGGATGAGATAGAGTTGGGTGAAGTACTCATTCTTTGAACTTTTTTTGTACTTGTCTTGAAAAAAGGATGTTTCCTAGCTCTTGGTTCATTTGTGACTACATATTCTTTTTTGATTATTGTCCTAGTAGTGTTCTTTAGTTGTGGCTATGTTGGCAACCCTCCTTGAATAATTAGTGGCAGTATTAGTGTTAGGGAGTTAGAAGTTTGTAGTGAGGAACTAGTTGCTAGTTAAGACATTTAAGAATTTGGATCCATTCATGAAGTAGGGGGCTAATGATATTCTAGTGAATAGTAATGAGAGCAAGCATAGACTGAGATATTCCTTGGAGAGATTAAAGATTGAGCATAGTACCCATAGGAATCAAGTTACCTTTATGCATACTATTGCCTTGGCAATGAAATTCCCCACATTTATGGTTGTTGCCACTACTATTGGTTTTGTTCTTACAATTGAGGATATGCCCCACTAGGATAGGATGTTTGTTGATAGGACTATATAAAGTTACCTTGTGGATAAGGTAATCTTTGAGGAATCTATTTCTTGACAAATTTTGGATTAAGTACATATGCTCCAAAATCTTGTAAGTGGGCCATAATAGGGCAACATCCCTCAAGATGTTCATATTGACATACTTTACATCCTTCATCATCTTATGAATTGGAGTCTATTACTTCCTCTACTGTAGCAACCTTTCCTTTATTTCTGTATTATTCTTGCCCATTGTCACTTCTTTTCTTCTTGTCTTGGCTTTGATTTAGGTCTTATGAAATCTTCTCTTCTACTATCTTCAATGCTTTGGATAATTTCTCATCTATAGAATCTCACATTTTCTCTACCATGGTTGTTATGTCATTAACTAAATTTTTAAGAGATAGTCTTTCGTTGGATTTTATCCTCTAAAGTTTTCTCTTTTTATGATTCACATTTTCTTACATCCTTTTTTTTATGGTGGGATCTCTATTTTATTCTTTGATTGATTCTATCTTTTTTTTATAACTATTCTTCTTCTTTTGCCACTTGGTCAATGAGTCTCTAAATGCAATGAGCTATCATCTTGGATAACTTGCCTTGGGCATATACCCCAAGGATTTCTCATGTTTTATTTTGTAGCCCGTTGACATTATGCCATAGTTTCTTCCTTTGAAAAAAATCCATGGCTTGGGCATCTATGTAACAATGAACAATATCTATTCATTGTTGCATTAAGGGATTCATGTATCCCTTGCTTCCATACTTGAATCTAGTTCTTCAAATTGGATACTTTGAAATAAGTTTAATATTTTTCATTAAAGAGCTCTAGCATGGTATCCCATCTTCAAATAGATTCTAGTTCTAAGGATTTGTACTAGCTCTTTGCTTCTTTTATGAGTATTCTAGGAAAAAAATTTGGTTTTTATCAATTATTTTTAATGTTTTTTTGGACATAGGGATCATGGAGGGCTTAAAGATGATGTTATGAATCTACATTGCATCCACCTTCAAATTTTAGAATACTATTCATGTCTAGTTTCTTAATGTGATTGTTCCTTCTGTGTTTGGTAGGAATACACACTACTTCTTTGATGTTAATCCTATTATGAGTAGGAAGTAGAAGTTCTTCATAATCCATAGGTTTGTGAGCTCTGTTGTAGTGGTGATGCCTTCAATGCTCATAATGCTCTCTTTCTTCATATGTATTCCTTTCTCTTCTTTCATAATTATCCTATTCTTCATCATTATATCTTCTTCAATGCTAATGTGTCATAGGATCCCTTCGTATTTCCCTATCATGATCCCTCATTATTCTTTATCTCTTATCATATTCTTTGGAGGAGTGTGAGGAGGAAGAGGAAGAAGTTGGAGAATGGTGTTGACTAGTTCTTCTTCTATGACTCCTTGATTCATCCCTTTTTGATTCAGTGGAGGTTCTAGGACTTAAGTTCCTCCTTAATGTGGAGTCTTCCTTATCTCCTTTAGGTGTTTTCACAAGAGCTAAATGCAGTTGTACTTTGATAGGATCTTTGATATGGATGACTGGTGTTTGGGATTGAGATCCATGGGTTTGATAATATTTCTTTGTGTGGAACATAGCATTGTCTCTTTCCTCTAGGATAATTATTTATGATACTTTATTTCCTCTATCAAGATCATGTCTTGTCTCCATAGTAGCATCCCTTCTTACTTAAGCTATGGTTAGTTGGTAAGGTTTGGTCATGTGCTTTGTGAGGTGGTATCCTTCTTGTACACACCAAGGTTTGACCTTATGAGAATTTCTTGTAGCATGGATAGTGAAAAACGTTTTGAAGGTAAAACAATGTTACCCTATAAATTTCTCCATCATAGTACTTCATCCTAGTAAAAGAAAAATATAAAATTAGGATAATATGGATCAATGTGAGTGTAGAAAATTCTATTTTGCATGGGCACACTCTAGTCTTCTTCATTATATTCCCTATCATGATTCTTATAACTTTCATTAGTAGATGGTGATTTCTCTTTATTTGTATAAGCCATATTAAATGTTTAATTTCTCAAGTGTGTACTTTAAAAAATGGTTTAACTATGAAGGATGTGATTGATGACTCTTAACATAATGAACTTTGTAAAATCAACTACTTAGTGAACATTGACACATTCCTTGGCAATGGTGGCAATGATGAGTGGTTGGGTATTTCAACACTCCACCATACAAATCATGAGTGCACACATGTGACTTGATCATAATCCGTTGAATGGCCAATGTAGATTTAATAGTAGTTGAGGTTTAATTCATGATCGTTATCTTCTCACATTTAGTGAAGCATAAGTTGTATGATTTAACTCTTAGTGAGGCATATGATATTTTGATATTATTGGCTCAAAATAAGACTAAGTATAAACATGGTTGAAACATAGTAATATAATCTAAATCTAAGTATATTACAAGTAAAGAAACTATTCTAGCCCATGGACAATAAGTATTCATTCTTGGTTTATCATTCATATATTAGGCTTATGTAATCATCACTAGGATTATCAAGTGTTATGCTACTAGGTGAACTGAGTAATAACACTACTGGGATTACCAAACAATTATAGTACACATTTAAAACCAGTTGTACTTATACTACCATAGTAAGGAAAAGTGGAAAAGTAAAGAACTTAGAAATTATAAGTGACTTAATCAAAGTAAACTTATTAAATTGTAAAAATTAACAAAGTATGAGAAATGAACTAAGTAAAAATAAAGTAAACTAAGTAGAATGATGCAATGGTGAAAAACAATCTTGATCTTTATTTCTAACCATGAACTATGTTCAAGATAATTCACTCAAATGAAGATTTTGTATAATTTCTTAACACCACACTATGAGCATTTACTATATTGCTAACTATAAAATCATAGAAACAAACAACAATAATTTGCCTAAGTATTAGACCAAAGTTGTTTGTTTGACATGATGGTGGATTGGTTTATATAGTAAGGACCAGTACCCATAACAGCATATTTATGATGACATGAGTAGGCTATGACATTGTAGACGTGATATCACATCATTAGCTTATAATGATTTTATCAATACCAGATGGCATTGGATTAATAGGTAGAATTGCAAAGGCAACTAGAAGAGTTACTTGCAAATGGCTTCATGAGGGAATTCATATCACCTTGTATAGTTCCAACACTACTTGTGCCAAAGAAGAATAGTAATGTATAAAGAATGTGCATTGATCAAGCATAGTGAATAGAATAATAGTGAAGTACAATTTTTCTATTCCAAGGATGGACGATATATTTAATGTTATTAATAATGCAAAATTATTTAGAAAAATCAATTTGAAAAGTGGTTACCATCCAATTTGGATTAAACTTGGTGATGAATGGAAGATAACTTTCAAAAAACCTAATGGAATTTTTGAGTGGTTGGTGATGCCATTTGGGCTCATAAATGCACAAATTATATTCATGAGGTTTATGCATGATGTATTAGAAGAAATAATTAGTAAGTGTTGTATTATCTTCTTTGATGATATTTTGGTGTATAGCTCTAATGAAGAGGAGCACTTGGATCACTTGAGAAGAGTATGTTGTAAGTTGGACGAAGTACATTTAGTGATTAGTATGAAGAAAATTCATTTCTTCAAGAGGGAGATCACATATTCAGAACATTTGATTTCTAAAAATAAAATTCAAATGGAAGCTACCAAGTTTAGGAATATTAGAGATTGGACAACTCCTAAAAATGTTGGGAAGGTAAAATCATTTTTTGGTTTAGCAAGTTTTTATAGAAGGTTCATAAAAAGTTTTAGTGTTATTTCTTGGCCTATGTTTTTTCAAGTGGAGGTCAATGCAAGTGGAATTACTATTTGAGGGGGTACTTTCACAAGAAGGTAGGCTTGTTTTCTTCTTTTTAGAGAAGTTGAATGAGTGAAGGTAAAAATATAGGATATATGAGAAGAAGTTGTGTGCTATTCTTTAAGAAATCAAGCATTAGAGACATTATGTGTTACCCAAGAAGTTTACTTTGATGATAGATCATAATGCACTTTAGTTCCTTAATTTCTAAAAGAAGTGTTAAGCACATGAAGTGAGTTGCATAATTATAAGAGTTTAATTTTGTGCTCAAGAAAAAATGTTAAAAAGCTAATGTAGTGGTGGATGCATTATCTAGAATGGGTGTGGTAAATTTCAACATGTCTCATGTGGAAGGTATGAATGATTTTGCTAATTTTTATGAACATGATTCACATTTTTGGTAGGTTTGCAGAAGTCTCAATGAATCAATGTTGAGTAGGATAGACCAATGGAGGAACTATCATATTTAAGATGAATTGTTGTTTAAGAATGGAAAGGTATGCATTCACAATTATAACCTTAGAAGAAACATTTTGATTGAAAAGCATTGTGGTGGCATGAAAAGTCACATAGGAAAGGATAAAACATTGGAGCTTGTGGGTAGGCATGATTTTTGGCCTAAAATGACATCAAAATTTTCCAAATCTATGAAGCAATGTTTGACATATAAGAAATTTAAAGGAGGTAAAGGAGTGGATAGACATTATATGCCTTTTCTAATTCCCAAGGATCCATGGAAATGTATGTCAATGGGCTTTGTGAGAAGGATTTCAAAGACCAAAAGTAAAAATGATGTTATCTATAGTGGATAGATTCTCCATGATGACACACTTCATTCCATGTAAAAATGTGACTAATGCTTAAGTTACAATTTTGTTTCTCTAGCATGTTGTGAAGTTGCATGGGATTTCTTTAAATATTATTAGTGAAAGAAACTCCAAGTTTACTAATCATTTTTGGAGGCCTATTTAAAAAATTTTAGGGACAATGCTAAATTTTTCTAGTTCATATCATGCATAATCTAATGGCCAAACTAGAGCAGTGAATAAATATTTGCTAAATATTTGTTATGTCACACTAAGTTTCTCTATAATAATTATTTTCATATTACTATTGGTAGGAGCCCATTTAAGGTGATTTTTGATTTTTGATCAAAGATGAAGGATAATATGAGGAGCTTTAATGGGGAAGCTCAATTAATCACTAAATTTGTGCAAGAGATAAGGGATCTTTATGCAAAGTGAAGGCTAATCTTAATAAAAAGGCTAAAGAAAGAGTCCTTAAGAAGAATGAGAGCAACTGGTAAAACATCACAAAAATTTGCATGTTATAAGCAATTTTCATTGTGGCCTTCACCCATCTCAATTTTCAATTTTCATGTTATAAGCAACTGGCAATTACTATATATGGTAGCCTCAAAAATTTGGGCACCCATCTCACCTGTACAAGGTAGAAATTTATCACAATTTGCAATCAATCTGTTATCCAATTCATAGTAAAAATCATGGCCCAAAACCTATAAAACCAAAATCCTAACACCCCTTTTAGGTTCCATAGTTTGGCAATTTCAATCACATAGCAGTCTTGTCATCCAAGAGCTCTTGCAACACTTGCAAAATGTAACTTCTTGGAGCCTCACTTTGTGGAACACCTCCAACCATGTTACCCTCCTTTGCTACTTCCTTGAGACTTGTGGGTTTTTGTTTCAACACTACATTTTTGGGATCCCCAAACCCTAGTGTGAATCAATTTTGTAGTCAAATTTCCCGCTCTTCTCACCCCTAGTAGTAACCCAAGTTGTAATAGAGGAGGTTCAAAAGCATCATGAGTGGGTGAGTATCTAGATCATGGAGTAGATCACATTGGCTTCAATGGGCTCTAAACTCCTACCCTAGTGAACCCCCCCTTTGCTCTCTCATAGGCGTTTCTTGTACATATTTCCAAAACTCATTCTTTATTGTTTTAAATAAAATTTTAAAGTCTCATTTTGTGGGTAATCTACATTTGTTTTTTGTTTTCCAAATCTTTAATTTTTGCATTTTACTTTTTTAATCCACTATTTTTCATTTTGTAAGTCCTTGGGTAATCTACTGGATCGTATAGGGCACCTTGAATCTCATTTTCTAGAGGCCCTAAGGATTTATGGTTGAGGCTAATGTATAGGATCTTTTGATTTTTCAACAATTGTTTTTTCTAGTTGCAATGGTTTTCTGACACTAGAAGGGGGGCTATGCTTGATTTCTTCATAAAAAATCTATCTCCTCATTGCCAATGTTGCCATTTGCAAGATTTCTCAGATTTTTTATAGTCAAAACTTTAAAAAACCTATGCTACCACTTGCACCTTTGTAATAAATATGACAGCATAGAAGTTGTAGGTGATTGGGTGTTAACTTTTCACAGCACTTGCTATGAATTTTTTAGCCTAAAGCTAGTGTTATACCTTTCCATCCTACTCGTTTTTACTGCCAATTTCTTTTTTCCAATTTTTGAAGTTGGTAGTTCAACCATTTTGGAAGCGATCAAACTTCTAGAAGTTAAATAAACCCCCATCCTTCTTAGCTAAGGAAATTGGCAACCTATCAGAACTAGTTTCTAATGAAAAATACTAAATTTCCACTTTGGTTTTTAGCCTCCCCCTATGAATGTTGGAATAGGAAGATGTGAGATTCTCCATCTCATCCCCTTCTTTCCCCCTTCCATGCCTAGCATAAAAGCAATTAGAAGGCTAGCATCACTGAGGCTTAGTACCAACATTCAAAACCTTCTACTTTTGGTAAAGGGGTATACCCTAGTTACCCCCCACTTACTATTTAGAGTAAGTACCTCGTTTTTGATCATTTTTACTTATTTTGATGATTTTTGAATTTTACTTATTGGGATTCACTTTATTTTTTCTTTTTATAGCTTGTTTTAAGATGTTTTCAGCAAAATAACCATGTCTTTTTAGTAGTTCACGAAGTTGCCTTTCACCTTCATTGGTGAAGTTCATGGCCAACAAGTTATGAGGGTATGATTATCATCTAGTGTAGGAAGTCTTTGAGGGTTAGGGGGAAAAGTCCTGACTTTGTGGCCATAAATAAAGATTGAGATGTTAATGGCTTTTTCATTCTCCTTGTAAGATGGCTTCGCCCTTGACCTATGTGTATGTGTATGTCTTTGAATGGATGCCAATCTAGTAGGAGATCTTGAAATAGTATTTGGGATTCTAGGAATTTCCATATTAGATGTTGTAGCAACTGTCTTCTCTTTATTCATAGGAATCCAAATCTTATGCATTTCTATAATTTTCTCAGAAGTCTTTACTAATTCTCTATATATCCTAACATTTTGATCCATAACTAATCCTATCCTATCATTAGCCCAATTCTATAATTTTATTGTATCTACAGGTGGATCTATTATAGCTTTGTCCATCATCATATGTACCTTTTCTTTTGGTGTGTCTTCTATGTTCATGTTAACTTTTAGTAATGCATCACACTATGCACAATGGTATGTTTACTCTTGTTTAACTATAGAGTCATGAGGACATCAAGGATCAAAAGAGCATTCTCCTTTAAGAGTTGGAGGTTTAGAACTAGATGATGATTCAAAGCTTGAAGATTTTAGTTCAATTCATTCCTTTCCTTTAGTTTCTATTCCTAAGATCTTATATATGTCTATTTCTATGCCTAGTGATTGGAATAGTTTTCTCATTTTTCTTACTTTTTGTTATTTCTCTTCTTCCATTTTTTGTAACCTAAAAGTCTTGGATGGAAGAAGATTTTGTGAAATGAAGACTGGATGAAGAACTCTTTTAGATGTAGCCTTCATATGTTTTTTGAATAGATCTTAGTCTAAAAACTATTTTTCCTGTATGAAAACTCTTTTTTATTTGGTTTGGTGTAGGCATATAAGTCCTCTAAAGTGTTGTTTATGTCAGGATAGAGTGTATGAATAGGGAGATCTTTTGTGTTGATTTTTGCTCCATATTAAGTAAACATGGAATTCTCTTACCTCTTGTGCCTAGAAAAATAGAGATCTTTATCCATTTTCATCATTACATCCTTTATAAACTCTCTCTTGGATGCATCTATTTGAATGTGACTTAAAAGTCCGTAGATCATGTCTCAAACCTATTGCTCTCAACTTTTTTAGCCTAGGGGAGGTAGATTAGTGGATTAAAAATGGTTTCAATTATGTGCATATTGCTGAAGTGGATATTCATATTCATCCACTTCTCAATTATCATGTACAAAACCCTTATAGAATTTCCTTGGTAGATAAACATATGAAAAACTTTGAGGATGTCATTGTCACCCAAGCTAAAGGATTTCTTGAAAAGATGCCTTGGTAGTCACCCTACCAAACTTTACTCTTTCATTAAAAGATCCACATTTGAATGAAAGTTTAATGTTTATTATGTATATCCCTATAGAAATGGCTAGTCAAAGTATTTATGCTACTATAGGAGAACAATTAGTATTTAAGTTATTTGAATCTACTAGTGATGAGCTGTGATATTGCATCTACAATATCAGGTATGCGATATCACATTCGTAATATCAGATACATGATATCAGAGTCTTCCATGTGATATTGGGTACATGATATTAGGGCCTACCTCATTTCCTATAAATAAGAGGTGGGTGCACTTGGTTTGCATAGTTAGTCTTAGTCCCTTACCCAAACTTTTTCCTTTTCTCCTTTCTAGAGATAGAATTATTTTTGAGTGCCCGTAGTAAGAGTCATAAAGTGAACGGATCTTTATTCGAGCATTGTGTACTTGAGCACACGTTGTGTACAACAATAAAGATGAACTTTGTGATAAACCTTTCAACATTTATAATAGATTAATTAATGTTAATTACTATTACTTAATGCTTTCCTTAGTTAATTAATGTTTTCTCTCTCACCTTGCAATTCTCCTAAGTAAGCATACTCAGTATGATCACTTCAAGCATGTGTGTAACACTTGGTAACCCAGTAACAATTAGCATTTGGTAATCTTAGCAGTGTTGCATTGGTTTAGGATGTATACATCAAGTGAGAACGGATGCTGGTGTTAAGACTAGTTAAAGCATAGTTGAGTAGTTAAATTAAAATTAGTTACTTAGTTATCTCTCTCCTCCCTTTGTAGAACTAGGACATAAAAACATAAAAACTTATAGGATGAACACACTTTACCTTTATCCTCCACCAGGATGAACAACTGCGTTTGTAAGATTTAAAAGGTAACATAGTGTTACCTCCCAATCACTCAGTCTCAGGCATGCTTCTTTGTGATCTACGAATTGGTATGTACACTTACAGGTAGAGTATGTTGTGCATGATCATGACTCAAGAGAGTATCAACCCATGGAGACACAACATCAAAGGAACTTACAATAGGAGAGACATCATGAATCCATGAAG
>MNCI01019003.1:255603-287635 GCA_015680685.1 Gnetum montanum | reverse complement strand
AATCGGGAGTCATAGACAAAATAGTTGAGAAAGGGGATGAGGGCACTCTAGAGAAACACATCATGAAAGAAGGGAGAGTAGGGAACAACATGGATATCATAGACACCACAAATAAGATGATCACAATGAATTCCTACTTGCTACTTGAAGTATGTTAGACATAACTGAGACCATTAGGATCCCAACAAGGCACCAAAAGGATAGTACGATTAAGAGATTAAACATAAACAATATCACATGATTTGAAGGGGGATACAACGCTGATCCTCAAAATCATCTACAAGCATTTAATGATGCATGTGCCTTACAAAACATAAAAAATAAATGGCAAAAATTAAAGTTATTTCCATGGACGCTAATCAAAGAAGCAGAAAGCTAGTACCAGTCCTTAGAACCAAAATCCATTTGTAGGTGGAGTACCATGTNAGGACCATCACCATGTTGGTGTCTGCTTCCTTCTCTTCAATGGTTGTGGCCTCAATCANGATGCTACCATGGGCTGATATTATGCACTATTACATCATTGTCCTAGTCATGGTTATTTGTAGAGGGATCAACTACACCATCTCGTAGATGGGCTTAGGCATGAAATGCGAAGAACCCTTGGGACTTATGCCTAATGAAGACTATCCAAGCATAGGACCCATTAAGTACAAAGATTATTAGAGCAAGTTGCTAAAGAGAAAGGTGAGTTATGGAAAAGAAAAAGTGCAAAGGAATACAACAGAGATCCTTCCTTCTGAAAGAAGGGAGTAAGATTTTGTGAGGATGAAGAAGAGTCACCACTCGAAGAGATGGTGAATAGGAAAACTTTGCCCATTCAAAAACTTGCATCAGAAGTATTAGCAAAGGTGGACCAAATGTGGAAATCCCTAGATGATAGATTTCAAACTATTCTCAAAATAGTAGAGGAGTCTAGAGAGCAAGGTAGTGAATGGGGGAAAAAAAGAGAGAAGCAGAATATGCACATAAGAAGTGTCAAGAAAAAGTTGTCATCATCAAAGAGGTTGTGGTTTTGGATACAGATAATGAAAGTGGATGTGAGATATGCTAATATGACCATCCTAAGGGATGTTTCCCTGTAATCTCACATCTATAGGAGTTTGGGGTGTATGCACTCAACCCATCATTAAACAAAAAGAAAACACCCCAAAGGTTACCTTATCCTCAAGGTAACCCAAGGTAGTTCCACCAACCCTTAACATATTATCCAAGTGAAACTCCACCACAACCAATTGAGCAGTATCAATAGTGGCAATACCCACAATCATGGGGAATTCCACCACCATAGCAATAGTATTCTTATTGAAAACTTGACCCATATGGATATTACATGCAGTAACCAATCTCTCCATGTGAATCTACTAGTCATGTCACTACTCAACCTCACTACTAAGCCCTCGAGTACTATAGGACTCCTTCTCATAGGGGTGATGTTCCACAAACATACTATCCTTCTCATTCAGCTGCACCTCTTCCACCCATATCTCCATTACTACCTGGTCCAGCTATGCAGGGTGAACTCCCTACCTAGCCACAACAACATAAGGTCACAAGGGCTATTAACTCTTATTCTACTATTGGTTTTAAAAACTACATGAAGGAAAGTCCTTTCTTCAGAACCAATAGTCCAACTAAGCCCTTCCACAAGTAGCTAATCCTTTAGATGTCTCATTACCAATCAAAAATTTGGAACTCCCTTCAAGAAAAACACCATACCCAACACATATGATCATGTTAGCTCATGCCATCACCAATTGGATTAAGGTCAACCATCTTCCTAGAAAATTATTTGATCTTGGAAGTCCTATTATATATTTACAACTCACTCAGAATGAATCATGCAAGGCTCTTTTAAATTCAGGTTCCAATGTCAACCTAATCTCTCAAGAAATGTACAAAGCCTAGAACCTACCACCACTGAAAAAGAGTAACATTCATTTAGAGTTGGCCAACTAGTCCATCATTGTCCCATTAGGGCTAGTGGAGGACATTGTTACCACTGTTTGTGAGTGGTCGTATCTAGATGACTTCCTAGTGATTCAAGTGAACAATGGTAAGGGAGACTTCCCAATCATAATGGGGAGAGTATGGCTAAGAAAAATTGATGTGCACCTAGAAATCTATGATCTTTCCTTAGAAATATCAAATGAAAATATGTTTGGGAAGATTGAGAAGAAGAAATTTCCATGCATCGCATACAGTGACATAGGGTGTAATTGCATGCAAAAGGCATGGTTTGTACAATGCTTAACATTACCTGCATGTAATCAATGTGCACAAGTGACTAATATACAAATATGCCTATATGTAGTAGCCACAAGACAAGAAGACACCCATTGGTTGATAGCTGATCAAGAGAGTAGTTCAACTATTTGCATGGAACCAACTGAGGGTTTGACTTGTGCTTACATCTATAGTATAGACACATTAGAGAAAGTCCATAACCAACTTCCAAGTCTTGACATTGAAAATATCAACTAGGGGAAGTTAGAAATCCTTGATAAGTTTAAGCAGAAGCCCCTTCAGTTAAAACCATTGCCCACTAGTATGGAATACACATTTCTCAAGATTGGAAAATCGATAATTATAAATGTGAAGCTCACTCCTCAATAGAAAGAGAGAATACTAAATGTGGTAAAAAAATGGTTGAAATCCTTCACTTGGTCATATCACAAATTAAGTGGAATAGATCCTAGGATATGCCAACATAGAATTTACATCAATCCCTCTATGAAGCCTCAACGACAATTGCAAAGGCGATTGAACCCAAAGCTTAAGCAAGTGGTTAAGGAAGAAATCGAACAACTTCTAAAAGCTAGGTTCATATAACCTATTGTTGATAGTGAATGCGTTATTTCCTTAGTTATTGTGCCTAAAAAGGGAGGTAAATGGAGGATGTGCATAGATTTTAGGATACTGAATATGACAACACTCAAAGACCACTTTTCATTGCCATCTTAGACACCATTGTAAGGCATCACTACTATAGTTTTTTAGATAGGTACAGTGGGTACAACCAAATACAAATAGCCTTAGAAGGCCAAGAAAAGACCACATTCACCAGTCCTTGGGGAACATTTGCATACAAACAAATGTTGCTTGGATTGTGCAATGCCTTTGCAACATTTCAATGATTAGTTCTAAGCATATTCCAGTAGTAGATTGGAAATGGTGTGGAAGTCTTCATGGACAATTTCTCCACTTACAAAGTTAACTTTGATCAAGCCTTTGACCAATTAGAGTAAGTACTAAAGCAATGTGTAGAGACCAATTTAAGGCTCAACTAGCAAAAAAGCCATTTAATGGTCCAAGCAGGTGTTGTATTAGGGCATACGATTTTGCAAACAAGGATAGAGGTAGACCCTGAAAAGATCAAAGTTATTCAAGGAATCACTCAGCAACCTAAAACTGTAAAAGATATATAGTCATTCCTTGGACACATTGGCTACTACAAAAGGTTTATTGAGAAATTTTCAGAGGTTGCAAAACCATTGGTTAAACTAATGAAAAAGGATGTACCTTTCGAATGGACCAAGGAGTGTGAGCTAGCTTTCCAAACTTTAAAAAAAAAGCTCGTAGAAACACCCATTCTATAAGCTCTTCATTGGTGAAACACCTCAAAAAATCATGAAGTCATTCTTGCTTCACCATACATTGCAGTTCACACAGCACTATGGTAGTTATTTAGGAGGAGAATGCTCTGAGTTTAGGTAGACTAGTTTAGCAAATTTTCTACTTTAGGTGCAAACAGGTTCTGTGGATCATTCTACCTATCCACCGAAGTAATTTTCTCGGCCAACAACCTACTCAAAAACGATGTATGGAGTTGACAGCAGCATTCTAGATGTGTGAAATAGTTCGACAAGTTTTCTAAGGCATGAAGTCTACTACGCTACGCTATGCCTCACTATGTAGCGTAGCAAGTTTCAGAAGACAACTACAAAATAAAGTGCTATGCTATGCTACGACACATGACGTAGCGTAGCATAACAAAAACTTCACAACCAATTCGTTCAACTGATCTTGAGTCCTTTAACAATGTCTGTTTCCATCAGGAAGCGGTGGACCATGTCTACTATTAAGCTATGCTGAGCTACATGGTGCAGCAAGGCGTAGCAATCCTATAGAAGAGACAGAAGGAAGCTCGAAGGACAAAATCGACAAAAATTTTGCAGCTAAGGCTAGTTGCTACGTTACGCTATGCTATGTAGCATAGCATGGCATAACAAGCTTGCAACACATGGGCAACAAAACACATAACAAGATGCTACGCTATGCCAAGCATGCTATGCTACAAAGCATAGTAAGACATGCGAGTGATTGTGCGACATCAATGCACTTCACCTAATTGGATCATTGGCACATGTTTCTAGATGCTAATGGCCCAATTATGGCATGGTAGGCTCACAGTTATGGTACAATAGGTTTGAATTACAATGGTCTTGAAGGTCCAACGATCATGCATGGCATGTGTGGCGCCAGCAAGTTAACACGTGCCCTTGGTCCTAGAAATATCACAATGAGGAACACTCAAAGGGCTTTGGCTTCAGCTTTTTTTCTAGTTTTCAACAGAATTTTTGACTTTTACTTTTGGTTCTCTCTCAATCTCTCTCTCTGGCATTCTCCTTGATTTCGGTTGAAAACTCATGTAGTTAAAAGCTTTCGCCAAGTGTCCTACTTCTCGAGGCAAATCAAGTTTCCTCTCTAGCATGTTGCAGCATCCAACATTGTAAGCTTTCTATTTGAGACTGCAAATAGCAAGAATCCTTAGCTGACATTCCATCCTATCCCCTTTCTACCACCTTGGTAGAATCCCCGCACTGTTAATGTCCAAGGCTGCTCCATGTGACTTGGTTACCCTTAGGATTTCTGCACCTCAACACGTTGTACAACCAATTGTATCCACATCGATGGAGCAAACTTGTAGTTCCAGTGCGGTGCATTTTTCTGAACTGTATATTATATTGTTTCTTGTTTATCATTGTATTTTGCATTACTTTACCCACTTTATTTACTTTCAAGCATTATTTAGCACTTCCATCTTTGTTGCAAAATTTTATGTTGCATAAAGCTATATGTACGCTAATTAAGTCCCTGTCTGATCAACCAGACCGTTCAGGGTGCCCCGTATTTGCACACACCTAGCACAACCCTCTTGTAGGTATGGGGTCAAAACTGTCATGCTTGCCAACCCCTCAGTGTTTTCCAGCCATCAACATTTTCGATTGCTACAGTTTTTTGACACTGCAAAGAGGGCCTTTTGGTGCCTTTTTCATGTGTCACAATACTTTTATGAGCCTTCTGCACCCTGATATGCACAAGCATAAACAAAACACCCTCTTGTAGTTGTTTACGCTATGTGCAGTGCAAATCGGTTGCCTCGACAATTCCTTGGGAGCCCTACAGAACTCAAGACCTCCAATTGTCAATTAACTAGCCTATTTTACAGTAGTCTTATGTGTGTCCTATACCCCATTGTGTCAAGTGGTATAGGTCGGTCACCTCGATAGTTCCTCTGGAGGCCTATGAGATATAAAGCCTCTTTGTGTGCTAGTTAACTTGTCTGCCTCACGGTCATGCATGCACTCTATACCTCATTGCACACTGACGTAAACATGACACCCTTTTGCGGTTGTTTACGCTTTGTGAGGTGCAAATCAGTTGCTTCAACAATTCCTCAGGGACCCCGCAAGACCCAAGGCCTTCGCTAGTGTCAGTTAGCTAAATCTATCTTATAGTAGTCTTGCATGTGCACTATACCCCATTGCATACTAATGTATCGAGTGGTATAGTTTGGTTGCCTCGATGGTTCCCCTGGAGCCCCATGAGACGTAAATCCTTTTCGCTAGTTGATCTACACATATTATGGTAGTCTTGCACATACTCTAAATCTTATCTCACACTGGCATGAGTGTGACATCCATTTGTAGTTGCTCACACCTAGTGTGGTGCAGGTCAGTCGCCTCGACGATTCCTCTAGAATTTGGCAAGATGTAAAACCTTTTCTCATTATTTTTTGTTGATTTGTTTTTTGGTTTCCTCATTTGTTCACATTCTCTTGCATAACTTGTAAGCTTTTTGCATAGACTACTTAGTTTGCAATGACGTTTTCAACTACTACTATCCATACCTTTAATGTTGAAGTTCCCTTCAACGTCGAAGATCCTATCACAGTTCAAGGCACTGCTGGTGCTGAACAACCACTAAATCCAACATTGGAAACATGCTGGTCCCTCAGAATCCAAAATAGAGGACCTGAGGGATTGGCCCAGCAACACAAGAATTATAGTTTTCTATGTGCAAAGGTGTAGAAAAATCTTCCCTTGGATTTACATGAACTAGAAGAAAAATGTAGCTTTGAGTTCGCTTACTGTAATGGAAAGGAATTCGCTCCTATCCTTGGCGTTTCTTTACCTCTAACACAAATGTACCAAAGGCTTCTAGATTAACTAATCTAGTTGACTAGGCTTAGGGAGCAACAAGACATAGCGTCCAACCAGGACGATGCTTTCCAAGATGGACAAGAGGAACTCGATTCCCAATCAGATGAGGGGGGTTCAATCAACCCCACTCCTATCCATCTTACCCAGTCCTTCTGGGCCACGCCGATGTCTATTACCACTCCCTCTGTAATTATGCCTACACTGCCATAACCTGCAACTACAATCGCTATGGGTAGCCACAATAATCTCATGGTGTTCCACTGCATGCTCTTGATTGTTTCACCTATTTCATTTGCAACTACTATCCTTTTGCAAGCCATTCAACAGTCGTTCCCCATAATGCAGCATACGCCAATTGTGGCTACCCTACCACATGTGCATACTATGTCCACTTTGCAATCGCACATGACTTTTGCCTCTATTTTGACATTAACATCTGTTCCACCCATAGTGGCGGGCCCTGACCAGTCTACATGGTGGGCCCCATTTGCTCCTTCACCTATGCTACAACCATCACAAATTTCTAGCTACGTGCCTCCTCAAGTTCACCAAGCCTCACAAGTGGTACAACCCAACATGGGGCTATGGTCCATGCTACCAGTGACACATACTATCTAGCTAGCAGCCCAACTTGTGGTTACTGTCATAATAGCACCACCTACCAAGTGGTGGAAAACATAGGTAACACCGCTCTTAGGGGTCATCCCAATGATACCATCAGTGGGTGATATTGCCACCTCCACCATGCCACACGTAGGAGGTACCTCTGCAGCCCCTCAACCATCCACAATGTCACCCGATTTGGACTAAGTGTTTCAGCTTATCTAGGCCCTCATTGAGGAAATAAAACGCCTCAAAGCTACTAGGTTTGACACAATGCAGGTCATGGACTTCTACCAAGATGACCCTATCAGCCCTACAATTCCTACTTTGACATTAGCCCCAAGATGTCTCTCTTGCACTTCATGAAGTATGATGGGGAGGGAAATCCCAATGTGCATCTCGTTACTTTTAGATTTGAGTCATTGTTATTGCAACAATGGCTGCACATGATCATTTGTGTCTTCGCTATGTCCCTAGCTAGGAAAGTGCTAGATTGGTACCACATGTCGTCATGCTCATCCATTTCAACTTTGGAAGAGTTCCTGACTTAGTTCGTGACACACTTCAAATACAACTTGAAGCTAGACACAATGCTAGATCAGTTGATTAGTGTGAATCAAGACCCACTGGAACCAGTCCAAAAGTTCATTCAACATTGGAGTGTGACCCTTAATGAAATCCACGAGCCCATCGTGGAGGCCCACTTGCTGGCCATCTTTAAGGGTGCAGTGAACAACTTTATGAAGTCCAAACTGTACTATCTTGCTCCACACTCTCTTAGTCAGGCCTTTACTCAAACTAAAAGCATACAAGATGCGATCAAGGCAAGCAAAGACCTACCCTACATTGCTTACAAAAACACCTTCGCAAACAAGGAAAAAGGTAAAGCCCCAACAACCACAGTGGCCACTGTGGTGATTGAGGCCAAGCCCAAACCTAGTAACAGTGGTAGCAAGAAGAATAAGAAACCAACCACACTAGCGGCTAACCCCACACCCAAACAGGATCACGTGCTACAACTTGCTACATCTACGCCTAAGACATCTGCATGACCTAAACCCAACTTTGAGCATAAAGACTACTCAAACTACACTTTGCTGCCTCTAAAGCCTTCATAGCTTCTGAAACAATTGTAGTAGGATACATCCAACATAAGCATATGTCGGCAGAGGCAAGAACGATACATCAATGCTATTGCGAGCTCCTTAGGAATCCCTTTTTGGCCTTTCTCAATTAGCCTTCGGTTCCTAGGGGTTTCAGGCTAGATAGATTTTGTAACTACCACCAACTATGTGGTCACAACACAGATTATGATCTAGCATTGCAGGACAACATCCAGAGATTAATCGATCTGGGAAAGCTAGTACTAGACGAAAGCAACCCAGTACACCTTGAAAACCAATCCATGTATGTCTACACAGATCCCCTCAATGCTAACAATGCTGATTACATCATTAATGTTATTAGCATTGATGGTGATCCCAATCTACCTTGGTAGCCATTCATGATCCGTGTACCTCAGCATAGTGCACCAGTACCATGAGCAGCTCATCGAGGCCCACAGTAACCGTTCATTCTAAAAGTCCCACCATGGGCAACCACCTTTGCACCACCTATCAATGGAGCCACACGGTTTCGTCAGTTGATGCCTGTAACTCCATTCATCATTAGGGGGTTGATGCCTTTGATGGCCCCTATCTCGTGTAACAAAACTGAACAACCCTCTCACCCCATAAGGTGAGAGGTCCACTTGGTGGATGAGACGTCAAAGGGAAGTACCATCAATGATGTCCCTAAGCCCATTTCTTCACCACTTGCATCTGTACCTTCACCCCCAAAGGCAAAGGTCGATATGACTATGCAGCCTACATCACTCTATCGACAAGGGTCTGAATCTAGATATGAAGTTACCTCTCCTTGGGAAATTTATCTTTTGGGATGAATCAAAGAGGAGGAAAGCGTCAAACAAGAGGGCGGTGGTCAAGACCTCCTGGATGCCCTCACTCAGGTCAAGCAAACTCTAAAGAAGAAAAACTCTACGTTGAGTTTGTACGATCTAATCATGACATCCGTACCCCACCATGAGGCTCTGATCTGCATGTTAATGGTAGTTCTGGTCGATGAGAACATGCCAACGGAAGAGGAAGTGATCCATTCTGCCATGATTCCCTTGGTACCTGAGGAGTCCACGGTACCTCAACTAACTTTTAGTGACAAAGCCATTAGGGAAGATCCCAAAGGGGGTTAGGTGACTATGGTGCCTCTCTTCATCATAATTCAGGTCAACCAACATCAGGTCCAAAGAGTACATGTTGATGATGGGGCTACCACAAACGTCATTCCCTTCCCTGTCATGGACAAGTTGGGATTGGTCAATTAGATCAAGCCCACAACAACGTCATGTCTAAGGTGCTTCAACAGGGCACGTGTCCTGGTGAAGGGTATAGTTCATGTACACTTCTTAGTAGGTGACTAGTTACCCACAGAAGCAAAATTCATCGTGGTCAAGGAAATACCTCAATTAAAACTGATCTTCGGGAGATCATGGTTGGCACAACTTAGGGCTATCTCCTTGCCTATACACTAGGAGATCGATTTTCCGTACAAAGGCAGGGAAGTGGTGATCTGTGGCAATGAAGTAGCAACATAAGAAATCCACAACACAGGCATGGAAGAAAGCTCAAAATTCATAACTTCTAGGAATGAAATGCCTATTGCAACCTACACTAACTGCCCAACAAAGGGATCAGCTCAACAAGTTGACCTCCTATGTGAAAACTCATGGACCAAGTTGTCCTTCCAAATGGGGGGCAACGACGTGGACAAAGGCCCTAGCAAAATGCCTCAACCTTACATCCCACTCAACCCATGTTGGGTCAAAAAGTAGCTATGCTTAGCATAGCAATCCCATTACTTCTTGTCCACACACCATTCATATGTTATGCCATGGCCTGAAATGGCCTAAGACTAGCAATGTTACGCCACGACCCAAAATGGCCTAAAACTAGCAATGTTATGCCATGGCCCAAAATGGCCTAAAACTAACAATGCTACACCATGGCCTGAAATGGCCTAAAACTAGCAATGCTATGCTATGGCCTGAAATGGCCTAAAACTAACACAAGTCATTGTTTAACTATTTGTACATGTTGTTAATGCATTAATTCTTCCGGCATGTCACGCAATGGCTCGAAATAGCCTAAAACTAGCAATGGCCCGAAGTGGCTTAGCACTAGAACATGAAAGAAAAAAAAAGAGAAAAGAAAATTTACATGGTACACAAGTTAACACAAAATTAATTTCTTTTCTGAGGTGTTTCACCATATTCAAAACTTGCGCCTATTGGCAATGTTTGCAAAAATTTTACGGAATTTTAAAATTTAAAAAAAAGAAAAAAAAAATAATCCCATGCTATCATGGGTCACCTCTATGTGTATTGTCTTTGTCGCTTGCCTCTGCTTCATCTACTTCTACATCATCCCTCCTGCATTGCCGCCTATTGGTTCTTCATTCCTTTCCCCATGGGACTTTCACCCTCATCTGCAGTCTGCATTACAAGAATGAAGTAGTCAAACAACAACATAGCATGAGCATCTATACAATAAAGAAAATTAACCTGCAAAGTCCTTGCATTGGTCTCAAAAGGTATCCGATCTAGACCAAGCCTAAGGCGATGCCAGATCTACTCTGTCGAGATATCCACCCAACACCTATCGCTAGGTTTAGCATTTGTGGCAGTGGCTTTCTCCCATTTCACGATTGTCCATTCTAGAGGTCCCAGAGAAGGGGAGGTGGTTGCGGTCTCTCTTGTAGGGAGGTCTACTTTCAAGTTAGGGGATTTTGTAACCTTTACCTACTCTTTGAACTTAGCATGGGCCTCAGAAGCACTGATGGCATTCATGAATGCTTCATACGTGAAGGCCTCAACAACAGAATCCTTGTACAATTTTCAATGGGTGTCATTCTCTAGCTTGTACACATGTTTGTGGTTTCTCTTGATTCGCCTCCATTCAAAAAAATTTTCATTGATATCTTTCATGTATTGACACTTTTGGGCTAGGAGCTCCATATGCATCTACTACTTAACTATCTCCTAGGTGAATTCGACGTTTTGATACATGACCATCCAAAACCTAACGTAGTTGTCTATAGTCTTACACCAGTTCTTAACATCAAGGTTATAGTTTACAAGAAAGTTGTTCTTCGACCTAAGATCTGCCACCATAACGACCAAGTCGACCACCCTCTGCTTAGTCCTTTGGACCTGCTTCCAAAGATCCTCGTTAACGTGCCTACACTCCCACAGAGAATGAGTTGAGTGCAAGACGTACTTGTAAGTCTCATAGAACACACAACGAGACACCCTGGTCACGTCAAGTGAGAGTATAGGCATGATGCCAACTTTCATGGGTTGCACTAGGTCCCATTTGAGTCGAGAGGCTACCTCAACATGTAGAACATAGCAAGTGCGTTAGCATAGAAAAAATCAACGAACTCAAAATTTTTTAGCACAATAACATAAAAGACATTCAGTGCTATTTATCCACATCAAGGTCCTCTTGATGAATGCATTTAATCATGTCATTGAAAAGTCCCTGCACAAACACAAACTTGTTACAAACCTCAACCCAGGACTCTACATGAACTGGAGGGGATCTTGCGGTGGAATCAGTTGCACTTGTTACAAGATGAAACATGTCAACAATAGCCAAAATGGGTTACCATAAGGCATATGTATCACTGAATTCACTAGCGTCCGACTATGATCTTTCCTCTTGCTGATGCAAGATGACAGTAGTAGCCTGAGTAGAAGGCCCTGCTGAGTTTATATAAACCCCTTCCCCATGCACTGGTGCCTTTTCTTTTAGAAGACCAACATCTTGTTTATTCAAGGATGATGCCTCTTCATTGGTAGGAAGAGGCTCCCTAATTACAAGAGTCCCTGCCCTAGAGATAAGAGCTCCCTTATTTCTAACTGGGACCCTTTCCTCCAAAATTGGGACATCTGCTTCTTTATTCGTCACCCCCATCTTAGGGGCTGATACCTCTTCCTCTCCTTCTTCTTCTTCTTCTTCTTCATCTACTAGCAAAGAAGCATGTTTGCGTCAGTTCAAAACAAATTAGCTCAAAATAGACGTTACACTACAACACCTAGCATAGCATCACATAACAAACAATAACAAAGCAATCTTTACAAGGATGCCTACCAATGGAGGGTTGTTTCCTATGTAGCTTAAGCTGCAGTTGTTGTCCCTTCTCTTCCTCCAAGCAAAGGGTTCCTCTGGTTGGGGGAGATCTCTTCTTTTGCAACTCCTTGGGCACAGTCTCAATTATGAGACATTCCCCCTGTGTCACGTTGCCGATTATAATAGTAGGCATCTCCCCAACACTGTCCTGGCCATGAATGCTGCAAGTCGTTGAACCTTTAGTCATTACAGACAATGACTTCCTAATCATTTTTGGGAGGTCTTGGGCTCATGTAGTCTAGAGGATTTGCCAAATCCATGGCTTGGAGATCTAGTTATGATCTTGCAAGGCCTAGGCTCCATCCTCTCAAACCACCAGAAACTCTGCAAAGCATTTTAGACAACCTATGTAGAAGGCATAGTGTATGTTGGAGTGGGACTCCATTTTTCACGGAGTTCCAAAATCTCAGCCTGCAAGCCATTACATAGGAAGTTGGCCTAGTTGTAACATGCCCCTTCCTCCATTACTTCCCACATTATCTAGGCCTACTCAAGCCCTAGGACCTTCCCCTAGGTGAGCATTTGGGGGAATGCACAGGCATGGAAGATTGGGTAAATCTCCATGGTGGGTCTGTTCTTAAGCTTTTCCATTGAGAATCCTTTTCGCTCCTTGACAAGCCTCAACCACTCCTCAATGTTCCTCTTTTGAAGGGTCAGTTCCTGCTTGTGCCTTGACCCTATGAAGATGCCATCGGCAGGAACACCAAACAGGTCTATAAATAGCTGGTCATTGATGTCAATGACCACTCACACATCCATACATGCATGCGAAAATGGCCCACCCACTCAGAGAAGGAGTCAACTAGGGAAAGCATCTTAGTGGCTAGAATGCTCAGATTTCGAGCCATGAACAGATCCATAAGCCCCACCATTTGGATGTTCTTAAGCAAGGAGTTTGAGGCCCCAAAATCTAACCAACGGTGATTCATTTCTACTTCATCATATTTGAAGTAGATGTTGGCCCCCTACATCTTAGAGATTACCACCATCACCTCCTGGGGCTTCCTCACCCCTACAAAAATTTTCACAAAACACTCTTAGCATAACAACGTAGAAAGTATAGAGATTGCAAAAGCACTTGAGTATGTGACACTTAATGCTCAACCCACCAAGCCTATATGGTAACGAAAATGGTGGGAGTTCAGCCGCCAAAGCTTCTTCAACTGTGACTAGCTTGAAGGGTTCTTCCCATTCCTCATCCAGCTAACCCTTCTCCTTACAGTGGCCATAGGGATCATGAAACATGTTGGGGTAGGTATGATATTCTCCCCCACATTGAATGATCATGCTTGCTCATAGGTTCTTGGTAGAAGAGAACTCTCGTAGGGCTAGTTGTGCTGTAGCCAACAAACCCGATCGGTTGTGAAGACCATTATTATTAATAAAGAACCTGGTAACAAACACATACTGTTAGCATCCAGCCAATATGGCTAGCTTTGTACAACACAATAGAACAAGGCTTTAAAACTCACCTACCAGCACAATAAATAGTCCCCCGTGGGTTCTGAAAGCACGTCGCCATGTAACATGCGAGAAACAATGTGTTGTAGCCGTGGTAGTAGTGGTATTTAGGCATGTCCCAGATCCAGGCTAAATGCCTTAGCCCTGCTAAGTGTTGGATGGATCCCTCCCCCTGCCTGCTGCTAATTGTCACATCACTAAAAAATCTCAAAATCCCTCAACTTGCCCCAGGCAACATGGATTCTATTGTGCTAGATGCCTTCCCTTCCTCCAAGGAAGACCAAACGGTCATGCTAAAATGTTCAAGAAGAAATTGCAAAAAGTCTTGTGCCCTAGCCCTAAACCAAACCCCTTGCTCTCCCATACATATCTGGGGAGGAGGGGAATTGGCCACAGGTCAGCTCACGTGGCATAGAACTTCTCTAATCTCCAAAATGATCAACCTGGGCCTCGGCCGTGTCCTACACGACATAATCAAAGAACGTTAGCATCGTACTTAAAAGGTAATACATGTGCAATGTAGTGCAGTCTAGCAGCCCATGAATATAGCATAGCATAATCCTCTACCCATACATAGCATAGCAAAGGCATGAAAGCCTAGCGTAGCGAGAACATACAAATAAGCCTAGTGTAGTAGAAAATTAATTGACAATATACTTTAACAAAATACATGTCACGTCGACACATCACACATGGCCTAACCTTCTCAAGGACTTCACATTTTTGCATGCTAGGATCTAGCAACTTAAATTGCCCCAGCCACCACGGTTATGACAACCACGGTGGTGGTGGTTTTAATGGTCTTGATTGCAACCGTGACGTAATGTTTATGCATCTTCCAGGATTAAAACTATAATAGTGATAAGGAAAAGACTAAAATGACACAACCATGGAAGACACAGGTAGCCAAGAATGGTCATAAAATAACAACACAAGATAGAAAGGTGAAGATGTATAGTAACTTATTGGGTCAATGACGTGCTTGTCCGTGCTGCGACATGTGCTTGTGGCACACATCCTAGGGTTTTCTCTACCTCCTCAACTCTAGCAAGTGCCAGATGGATCTTAGGAGCCATGGTTCCAATTGTAGATGCGGATTCTTCACCTTCGTAAAAATCTCTCCGTTAGTAGCTATCACAATCGCTTCACACTCCAAAATTTCTTTATGCCCTGATGTGAAACCTGCACTGTTATAGTAAAAATAGAAAAATTTCTAGGGTTTAACCCCTATTTATAGTCGTGATGATAAGGCGGGGAAACTTGCCTCTTTTTCTCTCTTCGATTAATGTGGAGTGTGCTACACAGCGTAGCTTGTTCGCCACGACACCATAGCACTATTGATATTAAAGCCTTGATAGGCTTCATGCCAACTACCTGCCTTCTCGAAAAAAATAATATATATATTTATTTTTGATTAAGGGTTTGAAAAGACCTTGAACTAGTAATCCTAGTAATCGTAATACAATAGGTCCAAAAAGACCTCAAACTAAGCAACCCTGGTATAGATGAACCTCTAAGCAGTCCGTAATGATGTTAAACTAAGAAACTAACAATGCAACTTGTTCATGTAGGAAATTTCAACATCTTCTTCCACATAGAAAACATTACAGTTTTAGAAATTTTCATGATTGCATGTTAGTAGTTCACACTTGCGCATCAATGATCTAGCACTTCTCACTTGCAACTTTCCATTTTACATACTATTGTTTCACACATTATGCTTTCCATATTGCACCTTGGTAGTCTGAAATGACATTAAACTAGCATTTTGACATTTGCATATTAATAATCACACAATTTCACACTTTATGTTGTCATTTTCACACCTTTAAAATTATACACTCTTATGCCATGATGGTCTGTCATGACCTTAAACTAGAAAACTTGCAATCTTTACATCATCATCATCGCATTTCACAAATCGCCTCTCATAGCTACATTGCAAATTTCCATTACACCACAACCCCTGCCTATAGGTACAACTTAACCAGGCTTTCATTTTATGATGACAGGTCAAGTGAGAGATGGGAAGCCATCGTGACCTTTCTGCGCCTTTAACATTAGTAGGACCACAAGGCAAGCTTGCAAGATAGTTGAACCCCACCATGATCGACTGGGAGTTGACCTCAACTAGCACTATAGTAGCCTTAGAAGCACCCCCGAATTGGCCCAAACATCTGGTCCAAGCCCCAGACTTAGAGGCTATGGATGTGATCGAGGACCCTCTTGTCAAGACGCCTATGACCACGTCAAAGGGGGAGGTGAAAATAGTAAGACTCAGCTACCTCCTAGACACACAAACAGACAAACACACAAAAGCATATCCAAAATTTTGCAGGACAACATCAATGTCTTCACATGGTCGTACAACGACATGCCGGGTCTGGATCCACGGTTGATTTAGCACAATATCATGCTAGACCCACATGTGAAGGTAGTCAAGCAGAAGGCACACAAAGTTAAGCTAGAAGTCGCACTAGCCATGAGGGATGAAATCAATAAGCTATACCAAGCAGGTTTCATCCGCACGGTTGACTATTCAGAGTGGGTGTCTAACATCATCATGGTTTCGAAGAAAACGGGAGGAATATGGATATGTATAGACTTCCAAGACTTGAATAAAGCAACAGTCAAGGAAAACTTCCCACTTCCAAGCATTGATTAGCTCATTGACACCACAACTAGCCATGCTTTCTTATCCTTCATGGATGGCTTCTCTGGATACAACCAAATCTGCATTAATCCAGAGCACTAGCTATCAACAACCTTCATGACCCCATGGGGAACATTTTGCTATACCATGATGCCATTCGGGCTAAAGAATGCTGGATCAACCTACCAGCGAGCCATGATATACATTTTTAGTAACTACATCATAGAAATGTTAAATGACTATGTGGATGATATAGCAGTCAAGTCCAAGGAGGCAGCTGATCACCCACGTGATCTAGGGGGAGTGATCAAATGTTGCCAAATGCACGACCTATGCCTCAATCCTAAGAAGTGTGTCTTTGGGGTGAAAATCAGACATATGTTAGGGTTTGTGGTATCTGAATCTAGAATATGGATAGACCCTAACAAAGTCAAGTCCATCGTCAACTTAGCACCTCCCACAAACCTTAAGGAGTTACATGGTTTGCAAGGTAGAGTGCAATTCATTCGAAGGTTTATAGCAAGGTTGACCGACAAGTTACACCCCATGAAACATCTTCTAAAGAAGGGGGTTAGCTTCGAATGGACAACTTAGTGTCAACAAGCCTTCGGTGACCTAAAGAAGGAACTCTCACACCTCCTGACAGTGCATCCGCCACAAAGGGATAAATCCTTCTTTATCTACCTCGCCAGCTCTGACACATCCATTGCGAGACTGCTATGTTAGAAACAAAACGATGGGTCTGAGATACCAGTGTAATATTTGAGTCATGTGCTAATAGTGCATGAGATGAAATACAACAAAGTGAAAAGGAATTGCTTGGCCTTAGTGTTTGCATTAAAAGAGTGGCGGCATTACTTGTTCTGTAGTATAACCAACATCATTTGCAAAAGCAACATACTCTGAGCAATCACTAGCAACCTATATGAAAGTAGCAGGGTAGCCTGATGGATGGAAATAATTATGGAGTTCAATTTATGTTATGTAAGTCAATCGTCGACAAAGGGTCAAGCCATAATGACCCAGCTCACAGCCTCACTAGTTGACGACTAGGCAACCATAGACCCTGAATTCCTGGATGAATGCATTAGCAATGTCAACACTACCCCATCACATTCCAAAGCCACCTTACATTTCAACAGCACCTCAACCATGTGAGGAGGTTGCACCACTACCATAATTACATTCCCCTCTGGGGAAATGCGTCCATCCTCTTACTGATTCGCATGCCCTTGCACTAACAACATGGTAGAATATGAGGGGCTACTCAGAGGCCTCTTAACTATGCAAGCGCTATGCATACAATAGCTAGCCATCCTAGAAGATTCAAAATTATTTATGAATCAAATCACAGAGGTATTTGCCTACAAAGCTACGCACCTGCAACCCTACTACGATCTAGCAAAAATCCTACTTAAGCAATTTGCAGCCACACATGTGCAACATGTGCCATGTAACAAGAACACTATGGAAGATGCCTTAGCCACCCTTGCATTAAATATCCCATCACATTCCTTGGAAAACCTACCAACCTCAATCATAGAATGCATAGAGCCAATCACTTAGGTGGAATACATGTCCTCTGTCAATGCTACAGATACTCTAGAGTGGTATGTCAACATTAAAGCTTACTTACAGCATGGTGAGCCCCTAGGAGGATTGACATATGCCCAGAGAAATGCAATCCGTAAGCATGCCAAGCAATATGTGCTTATGGAAAACAACACACTGTGCCGACGTTCCTATGACAGGATATTGCTCGCATGCGTAGGTGGCAAACAAGCACCAAAATAGTTGATGAAATACATGAGGGATTGTGCAACAGACACATAACACCTAGGGCTATGGCTACCAAAATTAGATGCCTAGGGTATTAATAGCCCCACATGGAACGTGACTACCTATTGAAGGTTAAGACATGTGACACATGCTAGAGATACACAAATCTCATACATGTAGCACCCGCAAATCTGCACCCAACGCAGGTCACCTGGCCCTTCCAATGATGGGGATTAGACCTCATAGGGCCTATGATGCCTAAGTCCTCTGTAGGACATAGCTTCATTATCACTACCACAGAGTATTTTACCAAGTGGATGGAAGCTATTCCCCTAAGAAAAATGACATCTTAGTAGATCTGCCATTTCATCCTGGACAACATCATGACCAGATTTGGGCTTCCAATGACTATTGTGATTGACAATGGGCCATAGTACAGTAGTACAGAAACTTGAACCTTCTGCAGCAACCTATGCATTAAACAATCATTTTCTTCTCCTTATTATCCATAGGCAAACAGACAGGAAGAGGCTACAAATAAGTCCATCATCAACTTGCTGAAGCAGATGCTTAACAATAGCAAGAGGTAGTGGCATGAGCAAATTCTCTATGTCCTATGGGCCTATCGAATGATGTGCAGAACTACAAAAAGTGAGATCCCTTACAGTCTTGTTTACAGATCTGAAGCTGTATTGCCTCTTAAGTTATAGGTACCATCACTCCGAATGATCCTTGCAAATGTCATGAGCAAAGCCTAGAACAATGAGTCGCAAATCATCGACCTTGACTCAGTAGAAGAGGAGTGTGTGCGGATGCTAAGACACATCGAGCATTATCAGAGCAAGAATCAGCAGAAGCATTGTGCAAACCCTTGATGATGGCCAGTGTAGAAGGGAGACCTCATCCTCAAGGCTGTCCATGAGCACATGAGCAAATTCTCAGCCAACTAGGAAGGTCCTTACGTGGTCACTAAAGACTTCGGGAATGGAGCCTTCAAGCTGGTGGACATGAACGGAAATGAGTTTGCGAACCTAGTGAATCACTCGTACCTCAAGCTATACTATGTCTAAAGCACAATGGAAACAACAAGCACCATCTTCTACGATGATAAACTAGCAACAGCATCGAGCAGTGTCCTCAATGATGATAAACTAGTAACATTGATCACCATTTGCTATGACATAAAACTAGCACAACCCATCCGCTATGACGTTAAATTGGTATGTATGATCTGCTTGGACCTTAAATTAGCACAATGATCTACTGGGCCCTCAAACCAGCACATGTGGTTTACCAAGACCATAAACTGGGTCCTCGTCGCATATTTAGCATACACCAGCACCAAATACACACTGAACGAGCAGGCGTAATGTCGATGCATGGGTGGATCATCGTAATTCCAGAACGTAGTTCACGATACAATGGAAATGTGGTCTAGGATGTGTGCAGTGCCGCTACCCCTGGCATCATGTTGATCCTCCGGAGATGTCGTAGGGCATTATATTGGCCCTCCCGACATATTGTCACCATGGCCCCTTGCCTTGACGGTACTTCCGTGGCCAGTACCTATGATTGGGGTTTTGGCAGTATTGTGGGCTAGCCACAATATTGTCATCCTTATGCCCCCTTTCCAAGGACGTTTAGCTATGTGGTAGCTAATCCCATAGCTAAATTAAGAATGCATGCCTTTGGTAGGGATTCCCGTACATCCGCACCCACAACAATGCCCTGGTGCCTTCAAGGTCCCCACGCCAGAACTACCAAGGCCACTATTGGCCTTCTTGCCTTGGACACTGTGCACCAACCTAAGTGTCCAAGAGCTTCACCAACATCTGGAACCAGCAAAACTACTATCCTCACCAGCTAAACCGCTACCCTTGCCAGGTGAGGGTATGTCTCGCCATAGCATCAAATGCTCCCACGTCACGAAGCAAGTGCCTTGACTAAGCTTAGTCACTTTAGAGTGAAAATTTCAAGATGTGTATAACACAACTTGCTATATGGAAATCTCTGTAGGTAGGTCAAAACACTTCATGGATGTAACACAACTCATCTTGTGAAGGAAACACCTGTCCTATGAGAGGTTGAAGAACCATGCTAGCCGAAGATGAAAACACGAACGAGTCCCTTAGAGCACTTCAATGAGGGACTCTGCTAAACATCATCTTCGCTCTTTGCCTTAACCTCTACAAAACCAATGCAACACTCTCAAGTGTAGTCAAGTGATGTCTCAACACTCACCAAGCAACAACATCAGGATTTTGCCTGTGGCGGTGTTTCATATTCATTGCCGACGTCTATCAAGCCTGTTCTCTAGACATTGACAAAGAGGGACCAATGAAACACCTTAAAAAATTGCAAGGTCATTCTTGCTTTACTAGGCATTGTAGTTCATGTAGCACTATGGTAGTTCTTCAGCAGGAGAATGCTCTGAGTTCAAGTAGATCAATTTAGTAAATTATTTACTTTAGGTGAAAACAGGTTCTACGGATCATCCTACCTGTCTAGCTAAGTAGTTTGCTCGATCGACCGCCTGCTCAAAAATGATGCATGGAGTTGGCAGCAGCATTCGGGATGCATGAAATAGTTTGGCAAGTTTTCTAAGGCACTAAGTCTGCTACGCTATGTTATGCCTTGCTATGTAGCATACCAAGCTTCAAAAGATGACTACAGAACAAAGTGCTACGCTACGGTATGACACATGACGTAGCATAGCATACCAACAACTTCACACCCAATTCGTTCGAGCGATCTTGAGTCCTTCAAAAATGTCCCTTTTGATCAGGAACTGGTGGACCATGTCTTCTGCTATGCTACGCTAAGCTACATGGCGTAGTAATCCTGCGGAAGAGACAGAAGGTAGATTGAAGGACAAAATTAGCAAAACTTTTGCAGCTAAGGCCAGTTGCTATGCTACACTATGCTACATAGCTTAACATGACACAACAAGCTTGCAACGCACAGATAGTAAAATGCACGACAAGGTGCTACGCTATGCCAAGCATGCTACACTACGAAGCACAATAAGGCATGCGGATGGTTATGTGACATCAATGCACTTCACCTAATTTGATGGTTGGAACACGTTTTCAGATGCTGATGGCCCAATTATGACATGGAAAGCTTGTATTTATGGCACAATAGGTTTGAATTACAATGGTCTTGAAGGTCCAATGATCATGCATGGCACATGTGGTGCCAGCAAGTCAACGCATGCCCTTGATCCTATAAATATCGCAATGAGCAACAATCAAAGGGCTTCAACTTTAACTTTTTTTTTCGATTTGCAACAGACTCTCTAACTTTTACTTTTGGCTCTCTCTCTCTCTCTCTGTGGCATTCTCCCTGATTCCAGTTGAAAACCCATCCAGTTAAAAGCTTTTGCCAAGTGTCTTGTTTCTCGGGGCGAATCAAGTTTCCTCCCTAGCACGTTGCAGCATCTAGCATTGTAAGCTTTCTATTTGAGACTGCAAACAACAAGCATCCTCAACTGACATTCCATCCTATCCCCTTTCTACCACCTTGGTAGAATCCCCGCACTGTCAGTGTCCAAGGCTACTCCATGCGACTTGGTTATCCTCAGGATTTCTGCACCTTAGCAGACTGTGCAGCCGTTGGTATCCACATCGATGGAGCGAACTTGTAGTTCCAGTGTGGTGCATTTTTTTGAACTATATATTATCTTGTTTTCTATTTATCATTGCATTTTGCATTACTTTTCCTGCTTTATTTACTTTCGAGCATTATTCAGCACTTCTGTCTTTGTTGGAAAATTTTACATTGCATAAGGCTATATGTACGCCGATTAAGTCCTTGTCTGATCGACCAGACCATTCAGGGTGCCCCATATCCACACACACCCAGCATGTTCCTCCCATGGGTACGGGGTCAAAACTGTCATGCTCGCCGACCCCTCGGTGGTTTCCAATCGCTGACGTTTTCAATTGCTACAACTGGTCCAAACCATTTCACATAATGGCTAATGCATCCAACTATGCTTTAGAAGTTGTACTTACACAATTAGATAACCAAAAATGTCCTTATTACATCCACTATATAAGTAGGAGTATTGTTGGTATACAATTTAACTACACCACAACAAAGAAAGAATTAATGGTTGTAGTGTTTGCACTAGAAAAATTTAGGCACTATGTCTTGGGTTATAAGGTATTTGTGCACATGGATCATAGTGCAATAAGGACCCTAATAAATAAACCAATGGTGAGCTTTCGCATCATACAATGGTTTGTAATCTTACAAGAGTTCGTTCATACAATGATTGATCCTAAAGGCACTGAGAATGTAGTTGTTGATCATTTATCTTGATTGCAATGGGATAATAAAGACGATGAGTATCCAATTTCTAATCATTTCCCTAATGAACTCCTCTTTTCTAGTGTAGTAACTAATCAATTAACTATGAAAAAAAAACAAGTATAGTAGTATTCTCACCTATCTCCTTAAAAAACAAACACCACAAGAGTTAGACACTAAAAAGAAACAATAGTTTCTTCACCGAGCCAAGTATTTTATGGAGATCAATGAGCAACTTTATAAAGTATGTCTTGATGGTGCATTCCTGATATAAATCAGCTGCGAGTTCTCTAGGATGCTCATGAGGGTCCTTGTGAGGGTCATTATGCCAGGAGATGAACAACCACTAAAATCCTACTTGTAGGATATTATTGGCCTACATTGTTTTAGGATGCCCATCATTTCATTCAATCTTATGATTGCTATCAACATGATTTGGGAATGATTGCTAGAATGGAGGGTCTGCAACAATGGATTCAACCTTTAGAACCCTTTGACATATGGGGAATTGATTTTATGGGGCCCATTATACCAATGTCCAATAGGAAATTTTACATCACTGTTGCTATCGACTACTTTACAAAATGGGTAGAAGTAGCCGTTGTTAAGGATTGTACATCATCTATAGCTACATGATTTGTTCAACAAAAAATTGTAAATAGGTTTGATATGCCTCATTTACTTATTTCTGACAATGGCACACATTTTATAAGTGCAACTTTTTGGAAGCTGATGCAATGCTTAGGGGTTGAACACAAACTAACTAATCCATACCACTGTCAAGTGAACAATCAAGTTGAGTTCACCAATAGGGAGATTATGAAAATATTGACAAGCACTATTAGCAAGTATAGGAGAGATTGCAGCACCAAACTGAACAATGCTCTTTGGGCATCCTGCTCCACATGGAAACTCCCTATAGGCTACTCTCCCTATAAGTTAGTGTACAGGAAACTTCTAACACTTCCCATTCAAGCAGAACTCTATACACTATCTATGATGTGTGATCTCAACCTTGACATTGATCTAGCATAAAAATAATGGTTAATGATCCTTAATTTGCTATATGAGAACCAATCAATCACCCTATCATCTAACAAATTGCACAAGGCATTCAATAAAAAATGTCATGACTTGAAAATTAGGAAAGTTAAATATCAACCAGAAGATAAGGTTCTGTACCGAAATCCCACACACATGCCACAATGCACTAAATTTCAAATGTTGTGCGAAGGACCTTATATTATTTATGCAACTTTTCCTTTAGGAGCCTTGATGATTTACAAACTTGAGAGCCCAGAAAAGAAATTTTTGGTCAACATCCAACAAACCAAACCTTTCCATGAGTTTAGAACAACTAGTACCAATACCACCTCTATTGGTGGACAACCTTGCTCATTATTTCAGATCTCCTCCTTTGAACCCAATTATGGGGGAGATGGCCACCAATGCTAACCATTCTAAGCCCTCAACTTCTTTTTTATATTTTTGTTTATATATTTTAGTTTTACACATTTGTTTTAAATTTTATTTATTTTTGTTTTACATCATCGTTCACATTTTTTCCTATTTCTTTGTTTGATTTACTTTCATTCATCATACAATAAGTGCTCATGATGGTGGGTTGTACTATAATGGTGTTGATTATTAATATTTGGTTTTTACCTTTGATTTTCAATGTTGATACTATGATATGATTCTTTTGATAAAATAGGCAATGAGTCCACATTGTCCATTCCTTCGTTCAACTCTATGGTCTCCCTTAGTGTTGGAACTGTACTGTCCCTTTTTCAAAATAAAATTATTACTGAGTTGGTGGCTTCATATTCTTCAAATTGAGGAAGGATTCAATGGTTGAAAAGGGTGTGACTTCAAGGGGATTTGATGCACATGTGTTGGCTATTCTCTTGGGTACTTGGATGTTTTTTATGGGTTATTTGCCATTTTGTTGATGACCAAACATCAAAAAGTCAAATAAATTAAATAATTCTTTGCATGATGTGGTTCTCACACACAAACACACATAGACATACACATACTTGGATGCTTCTCATGGGTTCTTTGCCATTTCACCAATGACCAAACATCAGGAAGTCGAATAAATCAAATAAGTTTATGCATAGTGTGGTTCTCATGCAAAAAAACCAAGTGAGAATTCAAAGCACACCCCTTAGACATAATAAAGAAATATGAGCTACAAGCGCTGGTTATTGCACTGGAAAGATATGTTACCCATGCTTGAAGATTTCCTCTAACTAAGGCCCTTTCTCACTTCCTGCTTCTCCATCTCGCTCTTCTTGGCATGGTGGTGACTCTTTGGGGAAGCATTCTTGTTGCTTTAAGGGGATGGATTGGCCAAGTGTATTGATGCGAGGTCACTAAATGTGGTTGATTTGAGTTTAGATTTGGAATGAGTTATACTCAATCACCTTAACTATAAAATACACAAGGGAATTTACACAACCTTGCACTTGGGATTCCATTCCATTTTCTACTCTCCATTTTTCTTTCCATTTCCCACCTCATTGCCATTTTATGATTAGTCTATCTCATGGTTGATGCATTGTTATTCTTTGATAAATTCTTGTGGGTTAGTCTTTAACCATTTTTTCCATATGTCATTCCTTGAGCCTATGGACTCTTTGGTTTGTGGGTCTATTAGGGCATAAAGGGCATGAGCTTCGTTGGAGAGGATCCACTAACATTCCTTTATGGTGCAATTGTTAAATTCTTCTCCTTAAACATTTCTTGCAATTTTTAATTTCTCATTTCATCCCCATCCATGACATCCATTTTATTGGCATCACCATTGTTATTTTTTTCATTTTTCCTATTCCCTATACTTTTTCACCCTATTGCTACTGGAGGTTTGCTCTTAGTCATGGCGAACCTGTTACAAAATTTTTCATTGTACTACTTATATCACCCCTACACCTTGGGTAGTTATCAATGATAAACCTCTAACCTAGTTTCTGCCATAACCACAACCTAGCCAATGTGCCTTATATCAAGGCAAGGTATCAACTACATTGTGGTTTACTTATCCTTACTCATTTGTGATTGTGTTGTATGTGCAAATGGTGATTACAAAAACTATGCACTTGGATAGGAGAAATCACTCAAGATGGATTAGAGCTAGAGCATTTATGCTAAGAGCAAGTTTGGTCATGTGGCTATGGATAAACAATGGAAGGCACAATCGCGATGTTGGTAGCAACACGCCTCATTTTCTTTACTCTCTTCAAGATGTCAAATGAGGGTCTGGATGTCATCTATGTATAGTGTTCATCACAAAGGTCATGAACACCAATGTTGTAATATGTTTGTTGATCTATTCACCGAGCACTTTGAGTCTATTATTTCCTATGGCTATTAGTTCTGATTCAGTCAATAATCCCATACTGTCCCAATATTTTGTAAGGGACTCAAGGATGAGTTGTCATTTAGTCATGCAGGTATGATGAGCCATGATATCACATCCACGATATCGAGTATGCGATATCAAAGCCTTTGATGTGATATTGAGGCCTGCCTCATTGCCTATAAATAAGAGGTGGGTGTACTTGGTTTGCATAGTTAGTCTTAGTCCCATACCCAAACTCTTACCTTTTTCCCTTTCTAGAGATAGAATTATTTTTGAGTGCCCATAGTAGGAGTCATAAAGTGAATGAATCTTTATTCGAGCGTTGTGTACTTGAGCACATCTTGTGTATGGTAATAAATATGAACTTTGTGATATACCTTGTAGCATTTAGAATAGATTAATTAATGTTAATTACTATTACTTAATGTTCTTCTTAGTTAATTAATGTTCTCACTCTCACCTTGCAACTCTCTTAAGTAAGCACACTCAGTACGGTCACTTCAAGCATGCATGTAACACTTGGTAACCTAGTAATGATTAGCACTTGGCAATCCTAGTAGTGTTGCACTAGTTCAGGATGTGTATGACAAGTAAGAATGGATGCTGGTGTTAGGACTTGTTAAAGCATAGTTAAGCAGTTAAATTAAAATTAGTTACTTAGTTATCTATCTCCTCCCTTTGTAGCACTAGGACATAAACACATAAAACTATAAAAATCATGTACCTCAAGTTTACTTAACTATACAATGATGCTATACAAGTAAGCTTGGGAAGACAATGATTGATCAACCCATCCTTGTTCCACAAAGGTGCATAAGCACTTAGTCCTTGGAATTCGAGTGGATCGTGCATAGACACTCATATTTGTATGGTTGGGCATAGGGATACCTTGCTACTAATAAACTAGTATTAGAACTTTACTTTCATTTGGACAACAAGCAATATTTGTTGGATCTACAAATATTGAATATGGAGTAAAAATCAACACAGAATATCTCCCTATTCATACACTCTATCCTAACATAGATTACACTTTAGAGGACTTCTATGCCTACATCAGGCTAAAGAAAAAGAGTTTTCATACTAGAAAAAAGAAAATATCAGGTAAAACTTAGAGAGCCAAAATTCTTAGATTAAGATCCTTTCAAAAAACATCCATATTTAGATCTAAAAAGGTCCTTCCTCCAATAGCAAAACCACAAAACCTTATTCCACCTAAAGTCTACAGACTACTTGAAATGGAAGAAGAGAAAGAGCAAAAGGTAGAGAAAATGAGGAAATTGTTTAAGAAACTATGTATAAAAACAAACATGAACAAGATCCTAGAGATAGAGGCTACAAAAAAGAATCTAGTAGAATTAGAATCTTCAAGCTCTAAGTCATCATCTAGTTCTAAACCACCAACTCCTAAAAAAGAATGCTCTTTCGATCCTTCATGTTCTCATAACTCTATAGTTAAACAAGAGCAAAGATATGATTTTGTAGAGTGCAATGCATTACTAAAGGCTAACATGAATATAGAAGATGCACCTAAAGAACAAGTACATATGATGATGCATGAAGCTACAATAGAACCATGTGTAGATACAATAAAATTATGAATTGGGCTAATGATAGGATACGATTAGTTATGGATCAAAATGTTAGGATACATAGCGAATTAGTAAATACTTATAAGAAAATTGCATAAATGCATAATGTTGTGACTAAAAATGTCACTGGCTAGAAAACATCGAGGGGTCGATGGTCGTGTACAGTCTCAACCCTATATCCACGAGAGGGCTATGCTGTATGAAAAAAATACGAGGCACATTGAATGGTTTGGTCAATTAGACAAGGACTTAGTTAGCGTCTATATAGCCTTTTACAGCATGTGGTTTGAAAATGGAAATGATAGTGTGAAGTAATGCTTGAATGTAAAGGAAACATAGAGTGGTGTAAAATGCAGTAATAAGCAGGAAACAAAGTAAAATGTAGTTAGAAAAATGCACCACTTTGAAGCTACAAGTTTGCTCTATCAAGATGGATATAGTCCGTTGCACAACGTTGAGGAGTACAGAGATCCTGAGAGTAACCAAGTCACATGGAGCAAGATAGCTATGTGCTTGGGCATGGACTCAGAAGCAGACAATGCAGAAATTCTACCAAGGTGGTAGAAAGAGGGTGGAACAAAATGTTAGCTAAGGATGCTAATTGTTTGTAGTGTCAAATAGAAAGCTTACAATGCTCAAGGTTACAATGTTAAATTTCCGGTTTACCAAAGGACATCTAGGACCAATCTAAAATGCCAAAAAGAGAGCCTTTTGAATGTTTCTTGTTGGGGTATTTATAGGATCAAGAGCATGTGAAAGGGAAAATTTGGATGCCACATGCCTTGGGCCCACATTGACTTGTCTATGTTGCACGTGCCTGCATAATTATTGGACATGCATGATCATTGTGACCATGAGTTTGCTATGCCATAACTATAAGCCTTCCATGCTGTAATTACACCGTCAGCGTCTGGAGACGTGTGCCAATGGTTTAATTAGGTGAAGTGCATTGATGTCACACAACCACCTATCATGCTTTGGTGTGCTTTGTAGCATAGCATGTTTGGTGTAGTGTATCATCTTGTTGCACGTTCCACTATATGTGGGCTACACACTTTCTACGCTATGCTATGCTACATAGCGTAGCGACTGACCTTAGTTGCAAAGACTATGCCAATCTATAGAATTTTCCTTCTGCATTATGAAACTTGTGAACTTGTTGATCTTGTCATTTGATTTGCCTTTTGTCACCTCCACAAAATTGCTACACCTCGCTATGTCATGTAGCTTAGTGTAGCATAGCAGCAGACATAGTCCACCGCTTTCTGATGGAAAGAGACATTGATGAAGGACTTGAAGTTGAGTAAGGGAACTAACCGTCTAGCTTTTGCTATGCTGCGCTATGCTACATAGCATAGCGTAGCGTGGCACTTCATTCTGTAACTATTTTCTGAAGCTTGCTATGCTACATAGCAAGGCATAGTGTAACATAGCAAACTTTGTGACTTAGAAAACTTACTGAACTATTTCACACATCCTGAGTGTTGTTGTTGAATCCGTTCATTACTTTTGAGTAAGCTATTAGCTAGGTAAACTACTTAGGTGGACAAGCAGGGTGATTCGTAGAGCCTGTTTATACCTAAAGTAGAAAATTTTCCAAACTAGCTGGACTAAATTTAGGGCGTTCTCCTCCAAGAGAACTACTATAGCACTATGTGAATTACAAGGCCTGGTGAAGTAACCATGCCTTCGAATTTTTGTGGTGTTTCATTGGCCCCTCTTTGTTGACATCTAGAGAACAAGCTCGATAGACATTGACAAAGAATACAAAACACCATAGAAGCCAAAATGTTGACATTGTTGCACTGTGAGTGTCAATATGTCACTTGGCTACACTTGAGAGTGTTGAATTAGAAGGAAAAGGTGAAGTAGGGAGGAAGGAGGCATAGGAAAAAGAAAAAGATGAGGTTTAGCTGAATCCCTCGTTGGAGTGCTCATGAGGGAGTTGTTTTCATTTTCACTTTTTCTTTCCTTGGTCTTTGACGTCCCGTAGGACAGGTGTCTTTCCTAGGATGCTTTCCATGTAGCAAGCTGTGTTATGCACATCATGGAGTTTTCACTGATGTTTCCCATGTGACGAGATGTGTTACGCATGTCATGGAGTTTGCACTCTAGAGTAGTCAAGCTAGTTGAGGCACTTACTTCGTGATGCTGTAGCATTTGCTGCTGTGGTGAGACATGCCCTTGGCTAGTTAGGGAAAAGGTCTTACTAGCTGCGGGCATTGTTGAAGCTCTTGGACATTGTTGCTAGTGTATGATGTCCAAATTAGGAAGGCTAGCAGCGGCCTTGGCAGCATCGACGTGGAGGAATCGGCCTCGGAGGTGCTTTTGTGAGTGTGAATGCATTGGAATCCCTACCATGAGCATGCATCCTTATTTCAGCTATGGGATCAACTACCACATAGCAAAATGCCATTGGTAGGGGACCAGAGGATAACAATATTGTGGTTGGGCCACAATACTATTGGAACTCTAGCTATAGGCACTAGCCGAGGAACTACCATCAGGGTAAGGGGCTGTGGCGATGGTAGGTCCAGAGGGCTAGTGCAATGTCATATGACATCTTCGGAGGGTCAGCATAATGCAAAGGGTGGTAGTGTTGCTTATGTTCCAAATCGTGTCCCCATTGCATCGTGGATGTGACGTGAACCTAGTTTAAGGTCTTGGTAGACTATGTGCTGGTTTAAGATCCTAGTGGATCGCTATGCTAGCTTAAGGTCCTAGCAGACTGTACATGCTAGTTTAACATCATAGTGGATGTGTCATGTTAGTTTATAGTTGTAGCAGACTAGCTATGCTAGTTTTATGTCGTAGTGGATAATTTTTGCTAGTTTAATGTCGTAGTGGATGCGGCTTGTTGTTGTTGCTAGTTTATCATCATGAAAAATGCTACTGTAGCCATGCCAATTTAATTTTGTAGTAGACATTGCTCGCCTGTGCCAATTTTACATCATAGCGGATGGTTGTTCACCTACTTTATGCACTTAGATGTAGTACTGCTTGAGGTACGAGTGATTCACCAGGTTGGCAAACTCGTTGTCATTTATGTCTGGCAGCTTGAAGGATCCATTCCTGAAGGCTTTAGTGACCACTTAAGGACCTTCCTAGCTGGCTGAGAATTTTCTCACATGCTCATAGATGGTCTTGAGGATTAGGTCTCCCTTTTGCACTAGTTGATGATGTAGGTCTACATGGTGCTTTTGCTGCTTCTTGCTTTGGTAGTGCTCTATGCAACTTAGCATCTATGCATGCTCCTTCACTATTAAGTCGATGTTAACGATCCATGACTCATTATTCTGTGCTTCGCTCACGATGCCAAATAGGATCATCTGGAGTGATGATACCTGCAACTCAAGAGGCAACACAGCTTTAGGTCCATAAACAAGGTTGTAAGGAGTCTTACTTGTCGCAGTCCTGTACATCATCCTGTAGGTCCATAAAATGTAGAGGATTTGCTCATGCCACCACCTCTTGATGTTGCTAAGCATCTGCCTCAGCAAGTTGATGATGGACTTATTTGTAGCCTTTGTCTACCCATTTTCCTGTGAATAATAACGGGAAGAGAATGATTGCTTGATGCCTAGATTGCTGCAGAAGGTTCAAGTTTCTGTACTACTGAACTATGGTCCATTTTCGGTTACAATAGTTATTGGAAGCCCAAATCTCATTATGATGTTGTCGAGGATGAAGTGGTAGATTTGCTGAGACATTGTTTTCCTTAGCAGAATGGCTTCCATTCACTTAGTAAAATACTTAGTGGTGGTGATAATGAAACTATGCCCTATGAAGGACTTAGGCATGATAGGCCCTATGAGGTCTAGTCCCCATTGTTGGAAGGGATAGGTGATTTGCGTTAGGTGTAGGTTTGTGGGTGAGACGTGTATGAGATTTGCGTATCTCTAGCACATGTCACACGTCTTAACTTTTGACAGGCAGTCATGCTCCATGTGGGGCCAGTAGTATCCTAGGCATCTGATTTTTGTAGCCATAGCCCTAGGTGCTATGTGTCCACCGCACAGCCCCTCATGAACTTCATTAACTACCTTCTACGCCTACTCCCCACCCACACATGCCAATAATATCCTGTCATAGGAACGTCGGCATAGGATGTCATTTCCCATGAGCATGTATTGCCAAGCATGCTTACAGATTACATCGCAGATGTTAATCTACCTGGGGGTTTGCTATGTTGTAGGTAAGAATTAATGTTGGCGTACCATTCCTAAGTATCTGCAGCACTGACAGAGGCCATGTGTCCCACCTGAGTGATAGACTTAGTGCATTCAATAATCAAAGTTGGCAGGCTTGCGAATGAGTGTGATGGAATGTTTAGTGCTAGGGTAGGTAAGGGATTTGCCATGGTGTTCTTGTTGCATGGCACATGTTGCACATATGTGGTTGCAAATTACTAAAGTAGGATTTTTGCTAGGTCATAGTAGGGTTGAAGATGTGTAGCCTTGCAGGCATAGTCCTTAGTGATTTGATTCACAACCAATTGTAAATCCCTGCAAATTGCCAGGTGTTGTATGTGCCAGGTGTGGTAGTGTGTTGGGGGGGGGGGGGGGGGGGGGCCC
>MNCI01019003.1:208245-255500 GCA_015680685.1 Gnetum montanum | reverse complement strand
GGGGTGGGGGGGGGGGGGGGGGGGGGTGAACGTCTCATAGCTGAGACTGCAGCCAGTAAGTTGTGGCAGAAGAGGCTTCCTCCAGCCAAGGAAACCCTTTGCACAGAGGAAGAGGAAGGGTGAAGACTACAACTTAAACTACAGAGGACGCAACCCCCTACTAGTAAGCACTTTTGTTTAATGCTTACTTTGTTGTTGTCTGCTACGCTATGCTACGCTAGGTGGCGTAGCATAGCGTAGCACCTACCTTAGGCTAACTTACTTTGAGCTAATGCAAACCCATTTCTTGACTATCAAAAGAGGAAAAGGAAGAAGAAGAAGGTGACGAAGAGGTGTCAGCCCTTAATACGGGGATGACGAATAAAGACATGAGGGTCCAAGTCTCAGAGAGAAGGGCCCCAGTCGAAAGGAAGGGAGCTCCTGTCGCTAAGGCAAGGGCTCTTGTTATTAGGGAGAACCCTCCTGCTGATGAAGAGGAGTCTCCCTTGAATAAAAAAGATGTTGGTCTCCTAAAAGGAAAGGCACCAGCGCATGAAGAAGAGGTCTGTAGGGACCCAGTAGGAACCTCCAACAAGACTACCGCCATTGTTTTGCATCAGTAAGAAGAGAGACTACAATCAAATGTTGGTGAGTTTGACAATATGTCTGCCTTTTCATAGTCTGTTTTGGTCATTGCTAATATGTTTGGTTATGTGACAGATGCTACTGTTGATGTTACAAGACCTCCTCTGATTTGTGTAGAATCATGGGTTGAGGTCCCTAACAAATTCATGTTCATGTAGTGGATCGTTGACGACATAATTAGGCATCTTCACAGGTGGACCCTAAAGTAGGTAAGAAGTAGTGTTATTTGCTTTCACGTTGTTATGCTAGAATTTCTTGAGTTTGCCACTTTTTCTATACTAATGCGATTGGTATACTCTTCATGTCATGGAAACCTCTTGACTTAAATGGAACCTAGCGCGAGCTTTGAAAGTCAGTGTTGTATCCACATTCCCACTTGAACTAGCTAAGGTGTCTCGTCATGCGTATGGTGAGGTTTGCAAATGTGCTTTGCACTCGGCACACTCCTTGTGAGAGTATAAGCACATCAATGAGGACCTATGGAAATGGGTCTAAAGGGCGAAGCAAAGGGAGTCTAACCTGAGGGCTGAGGTGGAGGATCTCAAGTCAAGGAATGAGTTCCTCATAGCCCATGACACTAATAATGAGGACTAGTGCATGACTATGATAGACTATGCCAAGTTTTGGATAGTTGTGCATCAGAACGTCGAGGCCACTCATGAAATAATAGAGCAAAAAATGCAGATGGATCTGTTAGCCTACAAGTATCATGATTTAAAAGACTTAAGCATCAAAGTTTATGAATGGGAGCAGTTCTAGAGAAACCATAAACATATGTACAAACGAGAAAACATCACCCATCATAAGTTATACCATGACATTGTTGTGGAGGTGTTTACGTATCAAGGATTCATAAATGCCATCAATGCTTCAAAGGCCTATGCCAAGTTCAAAGAGCAGGTAAAGGTTACAAAATCTCCTGAATGAAAATTGGACCTTCCCACATGGGAGACCATGACCATCTCCTTTTCTCCAGGGCCACCAAGCTGGACTACCGAAAGGAAGAGAGCTACCACAATAGACGCTGAACCAGGCAAAAGGCATTGGGTAGATATTATGGTAGATGAGGTCTAGCATCGTCATAGGCTTCGCTTAGGCCAGATACCATTCAAGAAGGACGTAGGTCCTTCTCAAGTTATTTGCTCTCTACTGTATTCTTATGATTACACTCTGTTGTGATTTATGTGCATTTATTTAGCTAACTGCTTCACTCCTATGATGCAGGCTCTAGATGAGGGCGTAGTGCCTGTAGAGGGAGGGAATGAAGAATCGGGAGAGGGCAATGCAAGGGAAGGCAATGTAATAGGGAATGATGCAACAATAAGTGGCAAAGATAATGTAGATAGGGACAACCCATGATAGCATGGCATTCCTTTTTTTATAGATATTTTAAAATTTTGAACTGTTGTAAGATGTTTGCAAACATTAGTCAGGAGGCCAGAATAAGGAATAAAGGGATGGATTGGGGAAGAGAAATTGATTCTGCATTAACTTGGGCATTGTATATGCACTATGTTTTGTGTAAAATTTTTATGCTTTCATGTGCTAGTTTTAAACCGTTTCGGGTTATCGCTAGTTTTAGGCCGTTTTGGGACATGGCGTAGCATTGCTAGTTTTAGGCGTTTTGGGCCATTGTGTAAATGCACAAGGACTGTGCGTGGGTAGGAAAAAATGGGGTTGATATGCTAGGTGTAGCTACTTCTTGACCCAACTCGGGTTGAGTGAAAATAAGGATGATATGTAAATGCACAACGCTAGTTTTAGGTCATTTCGGACCTTTGCATAAATGCACATTGCTAGTTTTAGGTCGTTTCAGGCCATTGCACATTGCTAGTTTTAGGCTATTTTAAGCCATTGCATCAATGCACAAAGATGATGCATGGGCAGGAAGTGAAGGGGTTGCTACGCTAGGCGTAGTTGCTTCTTGACCCAACGAGGGTTGAGTGAAACATAAGGCTGAGGCACTCTACCATGGACTTCATCTACATTGTTGCCCCCCACTTGGAAGGGTAACTCAACCCATGCATTTGCGCTTTGAGGGTCAGCCTACTAAGCCAAACCTCTTGCCAGATGGTCAGTGTAAACTATGACAAGCACTTCATTCTTAGAAGTTATAACTTCTAAGCCCTGTTCCATGCCCATGTTGTTGATTGCTTTCATTGCTACTTCATCACCATGGATCACCACCTCTTTACCTATGTAAGGCAAGTGGATATCCTGGTTTATGGGTGAGGAGACAGTCCTAAGCTACGCTAACCATGATCTCCCCAAGATCAAGTTAAACCCATGCATTTCCTCAACCACGATGAACATTGCGTTTGTGGGGAACTGGTCCCCTGCTATGAAGTCTATATGGACTGTGCCCTTCACCACGACCCACACCCTATTGAATGACCTCAGGAATGATGTCATTGTGGGTTTGATCTGGTCAACCAAGCCTAACTTGTCCACAATAGGGAAGGGGATGACATTTGTAGTAGCCCCATCATCAACATTTACCCTTCGGATCTCATGTTGGCAGACCCGAATTGTGATGAAGAGGGGTGCTGTAGTCATCTGACCTCTTTTGGGATCTTTCGTAATGATGTTATTGCAAAAGGTTAGTTGAGGCTGTTCTGGCTTTGTAGGTATGGAGGGAAGCATAATCGAGTAGATCACTTCCTCTTCTACTGGCATGTCTTCATTCACCAAAGTCGCTGTCAACATGTGGAGCAGAGCCTCATGGTGCGGGATGGATGTCATGATTAGGTCGTATAGGCTCAATATAGTGCTTTTTTGTTTTAGAGCTTGTTTGACCTAAGCGAGGGTGTTCAGGAGGTCTTTGCCACCCCCTTGTTTTACACTTTCCTCCTCTTCTATTCATCCTAGGAGACAAATTTTCTGAGGAGGGGTGACTTTGGATCTGGGTTCAGACCCCTTTTGATAGAGCAGTGGAAACTGCGTGGTCATACCGACATTCATCTTTGGTGATGAAGGCACACATGCAAGGGGCAAAGGCATAGTCTTGGGAATACCTTAGGCGGTACTTCCTTTTGATATTTCACCTGTGAAGTGAACTTCATGCCTTTTAGGATAAGAAGGTTGTTCAGCTATTTTGGATGGGATGGTGGTTGTCGAAGGCATCGACCCCCTGATGAGAAATGGAGCTAGAGGTGTTAACGAGTAGGGTAGCGTGGTTTTTCTAGTAGGTGAAGCAAAGGTGGATGCCTGTGGAGGGACTCTTAGGATGAATAGCTATTGCAAGCCTCAACCAATCGTCAATAGTACTGGTGCACAACATTGAGGCACATAGACCACGAATGGCTGCTAGGGTGGCCCAGGATCACTGTCCATGTTGATGGCATTGATGATGTAATCGGAATTGTTGGTGTTTACTGGATCTATGTAGACATACATAGATTGGTTTTCAGGGTGTACTGGGTTACTTTCATCTAGCACCAGTTTTCCTTGGTCGAATAATCTCTGGATGTCATCCTACAATGCCAGACAGTAATCTATGTTGTAACCACACTGTTGGTGGTAGTCAAAAAACCTATCCAGCTTGAAATCCATAGAAATTGGAGGCTCATTAGGCAAGGCCAACGAAGGGTTCCTAAGAAGCTTGCAATAGTGGTGATGTCTCCTAATTGCTTCTTCCAACATTTTCTTATGTTGGATGTACCATGCTGCCAATAGTTCCTTCAGAAGTTCCAAAGGCTAGAGAGGTAGTGGGGTGTACTTTGAGCGATCTTTGTGTTGAAAGTTGGATTTGGGTTGTGCAGATGTCTTAGGTGCAGGTATGGGAGGCTGCAGTACATGGTCCTGTTTGGGCATGGGGTTAGTCATGGGTGCAACTGGCTTCTTGGCATTCTTGTTACCATTGTTACTAGGTTTGGGCTTGGTCTCAATCACCATAGTATCCACTATGGTTGTTGGGGCCTTACCCTTTTCCTTCTTTGTAAAGGTGTTTTTGTAGGCAATGTAGGCTAGGTCTTTACTTGCCTCAGACGCATCCTGTATGCTCTTAGTCTAAGAAAAAGCCTGACTAAGAGAGCAAGGAGCAAGGTAGTATAGTTTAGACTTGATGAAGTCTTTCACTGCACCCTTAAAGATAGCTAGCAAGTGAGCCTCCGCGATGGGCTCAAGGATTTCATTAAGGGTTGTGCTCCAATGCTGAATGATCTTTTGGACTAGCTCTAGAGGATCTTACTTCACACTCATCAACTGATCCAGTGTGGTTTTTGGCTTCAAGTTGTACTTGAAGCATGTCACAAACCAGGTTAGGAGCTCTTCCAAAGTTGAAATGGATGAGCATGGCAGCGCATGGTACCAATCTAGGGCTTTCCCAAGTAAAGAGATGGCAAAGATATGAATAATTATGTGTAGCCATTGTTGTAATAGAAGGGATTTGGACCTAAAGGGAACAAGATGTGCATTGGGATCTCCCTCCCCATCGTATTTCGTGAAGTGTGGTAGGGACATCCCTAAGGGTAGTGTCAAAGTAGGGATCGTAGGGCTAATGGGGTCATCTTGGTAAAATTCAATGACTTGTACTGTGTCAGACCCAGTAGCTTTGAGGAATTTTATTTCCTCAGTAAGGGTCTAGATGAGTTGGAACACTTGGTTCAGACCCTATGATGTTGTGGATAGTTTTCAGAGGTAGTCCCCATCCATGGAATGGTGGAGGTGACAACATGACCCATTGACGATGCCATTGGGGTGACCCCCGTGAATGGTGCTGCTTGTGTTATCCACCACTTGGTAGGTGGTGTTGTTAGGGTAGCAACCATGGGTTGGGATACCAGATGAACCACTTGTATCGTTGGCAACATAGACCATAGCCCCGTGTTGGGTTGTACCATTTGCAAGGCTTAGTGGATCTAAGAGCAAACATAATGAGACATTTATGACAGTTGCAGAATAAGTGCAGAAGCAAATGGGGTCCACCATGTGGATGGGCCGGGGCCCACCACAGTGGGTGGAACAAAGGTGAATGTAGGAATGGAAACAGAAGCTGCGTACGATTATGAGGTAGGCATAGTATGAACGTGGGAGCAGGATAGTCATGATAGGCATATGATATGCTATAGGAATGGATTGCTAAACAGCTTGAGAAGGAATAGTGGCTACAAACAAAACAAGTAAAATAGGTGAGAGAGGAAATTGAAATGCCATGGGGTTAACATGGCTACCCATGGTAGTTGTAATCATGGGTTGTGGAGGCGTAGGTGTGATCACAAAGGAAGCGGTGATAGATAACAGATTGGCCTAGAAGGATTGGGTAGGCATGATAGGAACGGGGTTGGTTTGACCTCCCTCATCTAATTGGGAATCGAGTTCCTTCTGTCCATCTTGGAAGGCATCATCTTGGTTGGACGTTGTGTCCTGTTGCTCCCTAAGCCTAGCCAACTGGATTAGCTGGTCTAGCAGCTATTGATTCATCTATGTCAAAAGGTATGGAAGCACCAGGAGTGGGAACAAATTCCTTCCCATTGCCATAAGTGAACTCAAAGACTTTCTTACACCTTTGCATAGAGAAATTTGTAATGCTCATGTTGCTGGGCAAAGCCCTCAAGGTCTCAATTTTGAATCTTGAGGGATCAACATGTTTCTAGCATTAGGTTCAGCAGTTGTTCGGCACCAGTAGTGCCTTGAATCATGATGGGAACCTCAACATTGAAGGGAACTTCCACATTGAATGCATTAGCAGTAGTAGTTGAAAAGCCATTGTAAGCTAAATAGTTTTGCAATAAGAAGAAAGAATTGGAAAGCAATCAAAAAGAAATCAAAAATGTATTTATGTCTTGTCGGGCTCTTGAGGAACCGTTGAGGTGACTGATCTATACCACACGAAGCATAAACAACCACTAAAGGGTATCACATTTATGCTAGTGCACAATAGGGTACAGAGCGCATGCAAGACTACCATAAGATGGGCAAATTAACTAGCGATCAAGAAGGCATTATGTCTCATAGGGTCCCCGAGGAACTGTCAAAGCAATTGATCTGCATCCCACGATACGCTAGCGCACAATAGGGTACAAAGCACATGCAAGACTACTATAAGGTGGGTAGGGCAACTAGTGATTGGAGGCTTTATGTCTTGTAGGGCTCTTGAGGAACTGTCAAGGTGACCGATCTATACCACACAATGCATAAACAATCGTAGACATGTGTTAAGTTTATGCTAATGTGTATCAGGGTGTAGAAGGCTTACAGGACTACCATGACATGCGGAAAGGGCACTAAAGGCCCTCCTTCTAGCATCAAAAAACTATTGCAACTGAAAATGTTGGCAGCTAGAAAACACCGAGGGGTCGGCAGCCATGTATAGTCTCAACCTCATATCTATGGGAGGGCCATGCTAGATGGAATGGATATGGGGTGCCCTGAATGGTTTGGTCAATCAGACAGGAACTTAGTCAGCATCTATATAGCCCTTTGCAACATGTGATTTGAAAACAGAAATGATAGCGCGAAGTAATGCTTGAATGTAAAGGAAATAGAGAACACTATAAAATGTAGTAATAAACAAAAAACAAAGTAAAATGTAGTTAGAAAAATGCACCATTTCGAAGCTACAAGTTTGCTCTGTCAAGATGGATATAGTTGGTTGCACAACATTGAGGAGTGCAGAGATCCTGAGAATAACCAAGATGCATGGAGCAAGATGGCTATGTGCTTGGATGCGGACTCAGGAGTAGACAATGCAGAAATTCTACCAAGGTGGTAGAAAGAGGGTGGAACAAAATGTCAGCTGAGGATGCTAACTATTTGTAGTGTCAAATAGAAAGCTTACAATGCTCAAGGTTACAATGTTAACTTGCTAGTTTGCCAAAGAACATCTGGGACCAACCTAAAATGCCAAAAAGGGAGCCTTTCAAATGTTTCTCATTGGGGTATTTATAGGACCAAGGGTGTATGAAAGGGGTAGTTTGGACACCAGGTGCCTTGGGTCCATGTTGACTTGTCTGTGCTGCACGTGCCTGCATGACTGTTAAACATGCATGACCGTTGTGACCATGAGTCTACTATGCCATAATTGTGAGCTTGCCACATCGTAATTGCACTATCAACATCTAGAGATGTGTGCCAACAGTTTAATTAAGTGAAGTGCATTGATGCCGCACAACCACCTGTCATGCTTTACTATGCTTCATAGCGTAGCATGTTTAGTGTAGTGTAGCATCTTGTTACATGTTCCGCTATATGTAAGCTGCACACTTGCTATGCTATGCTACGCTACGTAGCATAGCAATTGGCCTTAGTCGCAAAGACTTTTCCAATCTACCGACTTTGCCTTCTGCACTACGAAACTTGCAAACTTGCTAATCTTGCCCTTTGAGTTACCTTCTGTCACCTCCATAGAATTGCTACACCTCAATATGCCATGTAGCTCAGTGTAGTGTAGCAGCAGACATGGTTCGTCACTTTTTGACGAAAAGAGACATTGCTAAAGAACTCAAAGTCAGGTGAGGGGACTGACCGTCTAGCTTTTGCTGCATTGTGCTATGCTGCGTAGTATAGCGTAGCATGGCACTTCATTCTGTAACCATTTTCTAAAGCTTGCTATGCTACATACTGAGGCGTAGCATAGTGTAGCAAATTTCGTGACCTAGAAAACTTACTGAACTGTTTCATGCATTCTGAGCACTGTTGTCGACTCTATGCATTGCTTTTGAGCAAGTTGTTAGCTGGGTAAACTACTTAGGTGGATAGGCAAGATGATCTATAGAGCCTATAGAAAAATTTCCAAATTGGCCGACATGAATTCAGGGCGGTCTCCTCCCAAAGAACTATCGTAGCGTTGCACGAATTGCAAGGCCTAGTGATGCAAGCATGCCTTTGAATTTTTGGGGTGTTTCACATAAGATTTGGATTCCTACGAATAAAGAGAAAATAATTACTACAATGTCTAAAACTAAATGCCCTAAAATCCCATAACCAATTCTTGGATCTCCTACAGGAATCACATCCACTAGAAAACATGTACACACGCATAGGAGAAGGGCAAAACCATCTTACAAAGAGAAAGGAAAAGCCATTAATGCCAATGAGCGTGTAGAATCTTCTATAACATATATGGATACTTTTGATGAGGAAAGAAAATAAGCTTCTCTTGAATTTGAAGAAAAAGAATTGTTAAAATCACATGGTGCTTATGTTGATAGACTTGCTAATTACACAACAGTACAAGCCAGGTTAACAAGTGAAAAGGCTCCGTTTTTTAGTATGGATAAATTGTCTATTCTAGAAAGACAAAAGGTAATAAACAATATAAATGAGTTCATAGATAGATAGGTATTATGAGATAAACATACAACATCTCATACTATTAGAAATTTTTCCATGAATTTTGAAGGAATCTAAAGATGGTGGTGGAACCAAATCAAACTAGAAGTTCATATGAAGTTAGTGCATAGTCCTTTGATAGTTTTAATAAACACAATTTCTAAAGAGTTTATAGGTAAGAAACTAGATTGTGATTATGCATGCAAATAATGTTTCTTTAAAGCTCAATTACATAGGATACAAGATCTTCTTGAATTCCTTAACACAATGGAAGAATGGTATTATCATGGGAAGTTAACTCATGATCTTGATGACAAAGAACACCTTATTGGGTCATCCAACAATCATTTTGTAATAAATATCATGTTGAGCTACAACAACGTGAACTCTATTTAGAAGAAATGAGTTTTAGTGCCATTCAATTATTTATGAAATCAATAAATAGAGAAATCTGCTATGATCAATAGGCACAAAAATTAGTTAATAGTTTAGGTAAAAAATTAGGTAAATATCTTTGTATGAAATTATGTCATGAAGAAAGGTTCTATGAAAAAGAAAAGGAATTGTGCTATTCAAAACACAAACATCAGTTTGGGAAACCAAATAAATAATGGCATAGAAAATATCTAGATGAAACTACTTCTAAGCCATTTAGAGAAATGTTCAAATGGAGAAAAAACAAAGTTTGAAAAGCTAATATTAAAATTTTTTTCTATAGTGGAAATCATTTTGTTAGAAGTTTCCTAAAAAGGGATAAACATTCCAATAAGGTCAATTTCATTGAGCATCATCATCTCTCTAAATAATATTATGAACTCACATATGATTCTTCTATACCTTTTGAAGCAAGAGACATCCTCCTTAAATCCTCCAAATTTAGTGACCCTTTAATTAACTCTACTACTGATCAAGATGATCCTCTTTCTGATGGTGGTGGGGATACAGATGATTTTGATGTTGTATTTTACTACAACATGAACATTCATAGAGGACAACATCATGGTCATCATACAAGATTTTCATTTTCTTCACATCCTTCGAAATATCCTATCATAAAAGAAATAGAAGAATAAGAATCATTATTAGCTAGACCATTGAATACAACCAACATTGATCCCATAGAAAGAGATCTAGTATGTATTAGGATAAAAATATAATTAAAAAAACTTAAAGAAAAATTAGGAAAAGCACTAGCAGATGACATACATAAGTATAGGTCACTCAAGAAACACATTAAGGGGAAAAAGAGTGAGTTGGAAGCACAAAGATATTATCTAGAAGAACAAATGTTCCTCTATCTAGATATAGAACCTAAGGAAGATAGTTAGTACTATTCCTAGTATAAACCTATAGAGAAAATGTTCCCCTCTAAACCAAACTCACCTCTTAGCATTTCACAATAAGAACAACCTAACCTAAGCAAAAACATATGGAGAACCACTAGGATACAACTTACGAAATTCATCTAGTGGGTCACCTAGGAATTAGAAGACCTAGAGAGAGAATAAGAAAGTACAGAAAGGATGTAATACCAAGAAGAAACTCAGGTAGCTCTACCTATTAAACTAGTCAATAATAACCAAGAAAGATTATCAACATCCGTTTTCTTACTAACTATTAAGTTTCCACATTATAAAGAATATTGTATAGATGCATTGATAGATAGTGGTGTTGAGGTTTCTTTAGCTAGAAGAGAATCATACCCACACACTTTTGGGAGAGCCTCACACTTGACTCCATAGTTAGTCTCCACCAGATTTTTTCTCTATTATAGTAGTGTAAGAAATGTTCAAAAACAAAATTATCTTGCCATAGAGTCAAATATCATTTATTCACATTGAGAAAAACTCAAAGATACAATCAAAGACTCAAAACTCTTGAGGGATGCTTGGAAGGAATACTTGCAAGGTGCTATGAGCAACTCTGACAATATCTCTTTTGATGCCTCTCAAGGATACTAGGGATCTCCTTTTATGGGAGGAACAAGCGACACTTTTACTATAGCCAGTGCATTTACACAACCACCTAAGTACTAGACCCTTATCAATATGGAATCTAAAAAAGACACTTTACAAAGGTAGATTATTGTACAAGCCACTTTTTGTATAGTCACGCATCTCTAGGGGAATCATATTCTTCATTAGAGTGGACAAAATCATCTTCAATTTGGCTCCACACATGAGGAGATGAAGGAGGAGTAAAGTGATGGACTGGTGATCCATGATAAAGCCAATTTAAAATTTAATACTCAGTACCATCATTGTGGGCCTAGACTATCCTTTTCTCAAGAAACAATAGATTTAGTGACCTTGGTTTTTGAATGCCTTGTTTTGAGTAATATTTTTTGATGTCATATTTGTTGGAGGTGTAGAAATCTCTGTAGAAGGCATATCCCCAAGGATTAGACAAATCAATCCTTTGCATGCTACATGTTGTTAGGTAGAAACTGGAATTATAGCTAAAATTTAGTGTATACCAACCTCTTTTTTGAAGATCTCCATAATAGATAAAATCACCATGATATTCATTTCTCCTATGAAAAAGATGTTGAGGGTAGGTAGGAGCATAGTATCTTGGAGAGTTACCAAATTCTTCCCATCATTGTAAAAATAGTTCATTAGGATTTTGTGATTTGTTTATTTCAATTTTGAAGTGATGGAAAGAACTTGGTTTATACAATGGCTAGTGTAGTGGGTTATAGGTAACATAGGCTTCTTCATTAGTGGGATCAGGTTGAAGGCTTAGATTAGTCATTTCAACATAGGATATGATTTTAATAGGTGGTACCATAGGATGATAAAAAAATTCTTTAATTCTTCCAAAATGGTCCTCATTTCTAAAAAGATTCATAGTATGGTAAAGTCTACTCCATGTTGGATTTGGTGAGGTTCCTATTCTAGTGTTGGTATAAAAACTTCATTAGCCCTACAAGGCTGTAGGAGAGTGGAAAATCTTAAAATCCATCCTTCTTGTATTAGTATATCTACAAAGGAAAATAACAAAACACATTAGTAGCTTAAGCAAAGAGATGATACTCTCTAGTTAAGAAGTCAATGAGATTGTTTTTCTTTCCATCAATGAACTTTGTAGGAAAATCAAAGTTAGCTAAATACAGAGGCCATGTAATTAAATGTGTGTGAGCAACTTTATTTAGATTTTTGGAGCTAAGATATCAATCCAAGTGTTTTAGATCACTCCTTATAATTAAATGTTTATTTTGGAGGAATAATATGAATTTCTTGATTCCTTTGATGATGGATAATAACTCCTTATGTGTACTATGATAATTATTTTGGGTTTCTAAGAATTTTTTAGAGGAATATTGATAGATATGAATAGCCACATCATTATCTTCTTTTAGAGTGGCTCCCCAAAATTCATTCGATGCATCAGTTTCTACGATTAATTTTCCATCCATAGGGAGTTGCAACCTAGGTAAATTTTGATAGTGATGTTTGAGTCTATGGATTGTATTAGTATGTTCTTAAGACCAGGGTAGATGATTTAACCCTAATTGTTCATTGAGGGTTTTTCAATTTTTTGCTATATTCTTATAGAAACCTGATACATAATTTATACATCCTAAGAATCTCTAGAGCTAATTCTTTCTCTTAAGTTGGTCAAGAAATTTGCTATAGATTCTAAGTTATGTTGTTATAGAGCAATAGTATCACTGGATATTTGTAATCCAAGGAATTCAATTTCTTTTTTTGCAATCTGCATCTTACTGGGAGATAATACCAATCCATTATTATTTACCAATTCCATAAAAACTTTATGTGCTCCAAATCTCCAAAAGGATTTTTTTCTCATTATCAATATATCATCTATATAGATCATAATAAAAGAATAATGAATAAAAATATTATCCATGCAAGATTGAAATATGGAAGGTGCCATCTTAAAGTTGAAGGGAAGTAATGTCCATTTATATAATCCACCAAGTATGGTGAATGTCGTTTTCCATCTATCTTTTTATTATACCTGAATTTTCCAAAAATCATATTTTAAATCAAACTTAGAATACAAGTTGGTTTTATATAGTCTTTGGAACAAGTCATTTTTATTTAGAATAGGGTGTTGGATAGGTTTGATTAAATCATTTATGGGTTTATAATTAGCAACTAACCACTTATTTCTTTTGACTAATCCAACTCTTTTATTAATATAAAAGGCTACATAGGCAAACATGCTAGTGCTTGGTTGGATTAGCTATTTTGATAAGAGTTTTTTTATGTCATCATCACATTCAACTTTTAGGCTAGGAGGCATTCTAATGTGATGAGCTTTGGATTTAACTTTTTATTCCTCATATGAGTTTGATATGGCACCAATGTTTGTTTTTGTTTCTAAAGCATGTAGGGTCATCACTTGCCAATGTTAGTAAATCCTTTTTTATTCCTTCAAATTGGTTTTCTAATTTATTTACTATATTTACTATCCAATCTATCTTTTTAGTTTTTTTCAAGTTTGTAGAGAGAAACCGATTTCTATTTCTAGTGTGTCTTTCAAACTTATGTTCACCTAAGATGATGTCTTTGGCCTATGCTATATGGCTCAAAGTGTTGGAGGTTATCTGTTCCTAATATCATATCATAAGGAGGTAAATTAAATTGGTATACTATAAAAGTAACTATCTTACCTTCTTGAGTTTTTACTAGAACAGAAGCTTTATATTCTACTTGTATATTTTGGGTATTAAAGGATATGTAGGTTTGCTTCATGATTTTCCAATAGTGTGTGGGTATGCATTCTCTTCTGGCTAAAGAAACCTTAACACTGCTATATGTCAATGCATCTATAAAATATTCTTTATAATGTGGAAACTTAATAGTTAGTAAGAAAATGGGTGTTGAAGATATTTCTTGGTTATTGTTGATGAGTTTGACAAATAAAGATACTTGAGTTTCTTCTTGGTATTACATCCTTTCTGAACTTGTTCTCTTTCTAGGTCTTCTAATTCCTAAGTGGCCCATTGGATGAATGTCCTAAGTTGTTATATTTTAGTGGTTCTTCATATGTTTTTTCTTAGGTTAGGTTGTTCTTGTTGTGGAATGCTAAGAGGTAAGTCTGATTCAAAGTGAGACATATCTCTTTCTATAGATTTATATTGGAAATAGTATTGACTATCTTCTTTAGGTTATGTATCTGGATAGAGGAACATTTGTTCTTCTAGGTAATGTCTTTGTGCTTCTAACTCACTCTTTTCCTCCTTAATGCATTTCTTGAGTGACCTATACTTATGTATGTCATCTGTTGATACTTTACCTAGGTCTACTTTAAGTTGTAATTATATTTTTATCCTAATAAATATTGGATCTCATTTTATGAAATCAATGTTAGTTGTATTCAAGGGTCTCAATGACAAGGGTTCTTCTTTTTCTATTTTCTCTATTATTAGATATTCCCAAGGTGTGAAGAAGATGGAATTCTTGTATTATGAACATGGCCATGACCTCTATGAATTTTCATGTTGTAGTAAAATATGACATCAGAATCATTTGTATCCCCACCATCGTCAAAAATACGGTCATCTAGATCAGTGGTAGAGTTGATGAAGGGATCACTCAACTCAAAGGATTCAAGGAGGATGTCGTAGGGTTCAAATGGTGTAGATGAAGCATATTTGAGCTCATAATATTATTCCAAAAGATTATGGTGCTCAATAAAATTGACCTTATTGGGGTGTTTATCTCAATTTGGAAAATTTTCTACAAAATGATTCCCACTATAGAAAAAACATTTAATATTAGATTTTTGAATTTTGTTTCTATGGCACTTGAACATTCCTCTAAATGGCTTAGAAGGGGCTTCATCTAGATATTTCCTTTGCCATTACTTATTTGGTTTTCTCAATTGACATTTTTGTTTTGAATAGTATGTGTCCTTTTCTTTTTTATGGAATCGTTCTTTAGGACAAAATTCCATATGAAGAGATTTTCCTAATTTTTTGCCTCAAGTATTAACTAATTTTTGTGCATGTTGGTCATAGTAGATTTCTATATTTACTAATTCGATAAACAATTGAATGACACTAAAACTTATTTCTTCTAAATAGAGTTCATGTTATTGTAGCTTATCATGATATTGATCATAGAATGGTTGTGGGATGGCATCAATAAGGTGTTTTTTGTTACTAAGATCATGAGTTAACTTCCCATGATAATAGCATTCTTCCATTGTGTTGAGGAATTTAGGAAGATCTTATATCCTATGTAATTAAGCTTTAAATAAATATTCTCTATATGCATAATCATAATCTAATTTTTACCTATAAATTCTTTAGTAATTTCATTTATTACTACTATCAAAGGACTATGCACTAACTTCCTATAGACTTCTGGTTTGATTTGGTTCCATCATCATCTTAAGATTCCTTCAAAATTCATGGAATAATTTCTAATAGCATGAGATGTTGTATGTTTATCTAATAATACTTGTTTATCTATGAACCCATTGATCTTTTCTATGACCTTTTGTCTTTCTAGAACAAACAATTTGTCCATACTAAAAGAATAAGCCTTTTCACTTGTTAACCTAGCTTATATTGCTACATAATTAGTTGGTCTATCAGCATAAGAACCATGTGCTTTTAACAATTATTTTTCTTAAAAGTCAAAAGAAGCCTATTTTATTTCTTCATCAGAAGTATACATGTATGTTAAAGAGGATTTTATGCCCTCACTGGTGTTAATGAATTTTCTTTTCTCTTTGTAAGATGGTTTCACCATTGACCTATGTGTATGTGTATGTCTTTGAATGGATCTGATTCTAGTAGAAGATCCTAGAATAGGATGTGGGCTTCTAGGATGTTCCATCTAAGATCTTGTAGCAGCTATCTTCTCTTTATTCTTAGGAATCCAAATCTTATGCATTTCTATAATTTTCTTAGAATTATTTACTAATTTTCTATGTATCTTGACATTTTGATTCATAACTAATCCTATCCTATCATTAGCCCAATTTTGTAATTTTATTGTATTTGTAGGTGGTTCTATCATAGCTTTGTGCATCATCATATGTACCTTTTCTTTTATAGGATCTTCTATGTTCATGTTAACTTTTAGTAATGCATCGCACTACGCACAATGGTATGTTTTCTCTTGTTTAACTATAGAGTTATGAGGACATGCAAAACCAGAAGAGCATTCTCCTTTAGGAGTTGGAGGTTTGAAACTAGATGATGATTGAGGGCTTGAAGATTCTAGTTTGATCTATTCCTTTCCTTTAGTTTATATTCCTAAGATCTTATTTATGTCTATTTTTATGCGTAGCTCTTGAAATAGTTTTCTCATTTTTTCTACTTTTCTTTCTCTTCTTCCATTTTTGATGACCTAAAAGTCTTGGATGGAAGAAGATATTGTAAATTGGAGATTCAAGGAAGAATTATTTTAGATGTAGCCTTCATATGTTTTCTAAAGGGATCCTGGTCTGAAAACTTAGGCTCTTTCAGTTGTACTTGATATTTTCTTTTTCCTATATGAAAACTTTTTTTCTTTGGTTTGATGTAGGCATAGAAGTCCTCTAAAGTGTCATATACATCAAGATAGAGTGTATGAATAGGGAGATCTTCTATGTTGATTTTTACTCCATATTTAATATTTGTAGATCCAACAGATACTGCTTGTTATCCAAATGGAAGTAAAGTTCTAATACTATTAGATTCAAAGAAGTTAAATACTAATCATGTTCCTATAGTAGCATAAATACTTTTACTAGCCATTGCTATAGGGATATACACAATAATCATTAAAATTTCATTCAAATGTGCATCTCTTAACTAAAGAGTAAGGTTAGGTAGCATGACTATAAAGGCATCATTTTCAAGCAATCATTTGGCTTGAGCGATAATAGTGTCTTCAAAGTTTTTCATGCATTTATCTACCAAGGTAATCCAGTAATGGTTTCATAAATGATAATTGAAATGTGAGTGGATATGAATATCCACTTCACCAATATGCACATAATCAAAACCATTTTTTATCCACTTATCTAACTCCCTCAGGCTAAACATGTTGAGAGCAATAGGTCTAAGACTTGATCCACTGACTTCTAAGTCACATTCAAATAGATGCATGTAGGAGAGAGTTTCTAAAGGATGTAATGATGAAAGTGAATAAAGATCTATTTGTCTAGGCACATGAGGTAAAGCATTGCACGTTTACTATTACAATATTTTGATAATATGGTAACATATGAGGAATAATTGGAACTTGCAAGAGAAGATGTTGATGCTTCCATGAGTGATGCTAGTGATGATTTATCAAGACTCATTGCACAACCTACTAATGCCTATCCACCAACTTCAACTACATGCCTTACACACTGTTTGATCCCCATGTCCCTTAGCAACACATTGAACTTGGCTTTGATACCACTTCTTGTTCTAGATCCTTGCACTTGACTCAACAACTACATTTGTGCCAAAATGTAGGTTGGCATGCTAATTTCATGTTTGTAAGAAAAAGTCAAAAGGGAATTCAAACTCATCCATCATAATGGCAAAGAGTATATCCATTTCCATTATGACCAAATACCTCTTAACGATATCTATGTTGATATCCTACGCTAATTGATTGAGATGGAGGAGGAAGATGACAAGCATAGATAGAAGGAACAACAGAAAGAGGAGGATGAGTTTATGATAGAATTTGAGTCTAAAAACATCTTGGAAAGATTGTTCCAACAAACATCCCTAAAGGTCACATCACCTTCTTCCAATGCCTTTGTTTTTTCCATGGGCATGGTGCCACCATCTTCCACTCCCTCCTACCCTATGAAGGTTGATCCCACACTAATCATAGCCATGCATGAAACTCAATTGATAACATAGCCAATGACCTATAATCCATCGATGTCATTTGCCACATAACCCAATCTTTCTAGCTATTAGCAGTGGTTTTCACTACCAAAAACCCACTAATTATCCATGTGGGACCCACCATAGGACCCCAAGAAACTTAGGGGTCACACACCTCCTTTATCCTATTTATGCCTTAGGTGCTAGCACAAACATCCTTTTCCTTGTTTGGCCCACAAACTACGACCATAATGCAAAGACTTCCTTCCATCTTGCAACCAATAGCAGTCCCACAAGCCTCACAAGTAATGCCACAACCATATGTACAAGTCCCATAGCTAATAAGACTAGCACAGGGCCTAGATCAGGCCTTCCAAATGGTTTAAGACTTGATGGAGAAGTTAAAGAGGCCTAAAGCCTCTACTTCCCAAAGTGTTAAGATTATTAATTTTTACTAGGATGATCCCATCAATCCTATGGTCCCACCCTTGACATCTCCTTTTGGTGTCCCTATCCACAAATTTAGCAAATACAATAGAGAAGATGATCCTAATGTTCATCTTATAACCTTTATATTTGTGCTTACTAATGTAGCCATGGCCTCATACTATCATGTGGGATTTTCCTATCACCTTGACTAGGAAAGTGCTTGATTGGTACTTTGCACTACTTAGAGGATTCATATTTTCTCTTAAGGATTTGATAGCACAATTTGTTAACTGCTTCAAGTATAACTTGAAGCCTGACACCACGCTTGACTAGCTTATGAAGGTCAAGTAAGGATTCCTAAAACTTGTGCAGAAGTTCATCCAATGATGGAATGGATTATTGAATGAAATACTAGAGTCCAAAGCCAAAACCAAAATTTTGGCTATATTAAAGGAATAGTTAAATACATTTCAAGTCCAAACTTTACTACCTTGACATGTAGTCCCTTAGCTAGGCATTCTCTTAGACCAAAAACATAGAGGATGTTATGGAGACCAATCATGACCCAACCTATGTAGCATACAAAATTTAGCATACCTGAATGGATAAGGAGAAGAGTGAACATAACAACATGGCCATACTAATGATAATCAAAGAGACAAAGACCACTAATCAGGGGTTGAGGAACAACCCACTCAAGGTCCCCACTAATGACTATGATAATCAACCATCAGCCTCTAGGGCCACTACATTAACTACAGCTAGGCCAAACTTTCATTGGAAGGACTATAGCAAGTATAGTACTTTGCCTTTGAAGCCATCCAAGTTATTAGATTAATTGTTGAAAGTGGGTGCATGTAATACAAGTAGATGACCAAAGCCACTTAAAAGAAGCATGAGTAGCTATTTAAAATAGCCAAGGACCTCACTTGAGCAACAAAAGATGATCCTAAACTACCTAGGTATTTTAAACTACACTACTTTTGCCATTATTACCAATTATCTAGGCATGACATAGACTTCTAACTCAAGTTGAAGGATGACTTATAGGAAATGATAGATATGGAAGAGATGGTCTTAAATGATTCCAACTTAGTTTGACCATGAAATTAGTCAATTTAGGTGTACAAGGACCCATTGAATGCTAATAACAACACTTATGTCATTTTAGCATTCAACATTAATGACAATCAGAGACTAGCGANCCCCCCCCCCCCCCCCCCCCATGATGAAAGGGCCTCTTTACCCTCCACTAGCTTAAGAACCCCTTTCATTGTGAGAGCACCATTGTGAGTGCCTCTAAAGGAAGCTTTTATCATCAAGGTGCCCCAGCCTAATACAAACCCATTAGTTGTAGCCCAACCAACTGACATGACTACATCATGATCTCCTATTGTGGCCAATGCTATTGCCTCTTCCTCAAAATCAACAACTAAGAACCAGAAGGCTTAAACCAAGCAAAGGAAGAACCATAATCAAAGGCATAGTGACAAGGGTGACAAGAAGATAGAGGTGTAGAAGGAAGTAGGCCCACTTAAGCCCACTCCCATATTGTCTATACCCATGACCTCTTCTACCCAATCTACTTGAACAAGTGAGCCATAGGAGGACCCCAAAAACCCAAACTAGGAAAAAGAGGAGAGGCCCCAACAACGTAAAACTAAAGTTTGCATTTTGGGGCACATGGAGAATGTAAAGAAAAACTAGTGTGACAAGACCACAGCCAACGATAAACACTTCCTTAGTGCAATGGATCAAGTTAGACAATCTCTCAAGAAAAAGAATACAACTTTGAGCTTACACAACTTGATCATGACTTTCGCCACACATCATGAGGTGGTTGTCAAAATATTGACTTCCATCCCAATTAGCAAGGACATCCCTTATAATGAGAAATCTATCCATGCAATAATGATTCCTTACTCACTGAGGGAATGAAAGTCAACATTATTGATGTTTTTTAGTAGTGAAATTAAGGCCAATCTCCAAAATGGTGAAGTTACTAGGGCTTCTCTTTTTATCATAATTTGGGTGGAACCGTTTAAGGTGCATTAGGTGCATGTTCATAATGGAGCTATAATAAATGACATCCCATGCATCATCATTGAATGCTTAGGGTTAACAAAATAGATATAGCCTACAAACCCCATAGCTTTCAAGTCCTTTAATGGATAAAGGGTTGTTATCAAGGGGTCTATCTCCTTCGACTTTGTAGTGAGTGAGCAATTCCCCACAACCACCAATTTCTTGGTGGTGGAGAAGATGTCATGATTTAATCTTATTCTGGGAAGACCTTGGTTGGCTTAATTATGGGTCATGTCTTCAGCTATCCATTAATAAATTCACCTTCCTTATGAAAGAGGTGAAATCATCATGAATGGTGATAGTGTAGTTCCCTTGGCTATCACAATGTGAATATAGAGTAGGGATCTGAAGTAGAGCTTCAGAGAGAAACTCTTAACCATGAAGTCCATCAACCCAAGATAGAGAAGCAAATTGAGAACAACAACAATGAGTAGTGGCATGTGTCATGGGATTAACTCCCTTTCAACATCATTAGTGAAGGGGACAGTGAGTACAAACTTACGCAGATCAAGCCTTATACATTTCCTAACCTTTGAAAGATTAAGAAGAGTCTGCATAAGTAACATGTGCCCTTGCTCCTTCCATGCTATGCCCTTATGATCTTTATAGCCATTTATTCCATAATCATTTAGACTAAATTTTTTTTCTTTGTTGGCTAGTTATTATCTTTTTTATGTTTTATTTTACTTGTTATGTATATATCTAATTATGGCCTTTATTTCTTTCTTGATTTTCCTTGTTTAGAGTAGTATAAACTAAAAAAAAAATCATAAAAACTTTAAAATTATAAAAATTTCCAAAAATATTAGTTTTTTTTCAATCATAGTATGCTAAGACTTTAAACTAGAAACATGGCCTGCCATGATCTTAAAATGACAAAAATAATCACTTAACACAACCTGCCATGGCTTAAAACTAGCAATGTAACCACAATGCAACATGGCCTGCCATGGCCTTAAATTGGTAAAATATCACAACCCAAGCTAGCCATGGTCTAACACTAGCAAACATCTCTTTTATTCTATTTACATTTAGCATTTAAATGCATCATTTAGCTATTTAACTTTATAACCAAAATCATCAATATAGCCATTTACAATGCCAAGAGTAATATATATATATATATATAAAACCAAAAATGAAACCCAAAATTTTAAATTGAATTTTTTTTAACATACATAGCCATGGTAACATTGTGTGAAAAAATGTCAAAAATAATAATAAATAATAGTAGTCATCTGTAACATAGTCTTGGCTGATAATAGCCATCAACATAAAAACAAAAACAAATATCCAATAAGTTGAAAGAGGTAGATGGAGTATGCTAAGGGGCATTTGGAGGAGGAAGTGGTGGGTCATCCCGACCCTTATTGTTGGGGCCTCTAATGTGTCTTGATGTCTAAAATTTAATAACACATAGCCAATCAGTTCCAAAACAACCATAAACTATAACTTGAATAAAACCATAACTCAAAATAAAAATAAAACATGGAATACATCAAACCTATGGAGACTTAGGCTCAATTACTTCTAGGAGTAGATGTGGAAGGCCATCCTTCAAACGATGGAGAATATCATATTGGCCTAGTTAATATCTCCAAGATCAATGCCAAAGAGGATACTAATCCTATCTACTATGATCCAGGTAGATGGCTCCTGAGTAATAGTAGGTGTGGAGGTCTCACTTGTAATAGTAGTAATATGAGGAGTAGTAGATTTCTCCATCATGAGAGTACTCTGAAGAGCCAATAGGCTAAATGAACAACTCTTTCTTACACTATTTAAATAACTTTTCTTTAAGCCACTTCAAGTTGGCCTCACAATTAGCCTTGTACTATCACTTGTGGTCCTTTTGTGTCCTACCCTTCTATAGGACCAAAGTGCAATGATCTTTCCAAACTACAACCTTTTGGGAGATAAGGTTTATCTACATCTACTACTCTACTATCTCCTATGAGAGCACTACCTCATCCTAGATGGCATGCCAGCAGTAGGTCCACGTGATCTTCTTAGTTTGCAATTCTCGTAAGTTAGCCACTTGGGCTTCCACAAAGGCCTTGCAATGCTAGAGTTCTTTGATCACATTCTCTTGCCATTGAGTTTTCTCCCTTAAGGCCAAAACTTGCTCCTATATGGATTTGTTGGACCTCTCTAGCTCCCATTAAGTTTTTGCACATGACATTGCTAGATTAATAGCAGTCTCATACAACTTCAAAGGTACACTAGAGATATCAAAGGGAAGCTTTGACAAGGAGTTAATCTTCATGTATTGGTTGGGGTCCCATTCCATAGAAGGAACTACATAAACATAAAATATAGCCATAAAAATAGTGTATGACCTACGATAGCTATAACATAAATACAACCTATGACACTACAAAGTGACTAAAGCATATAAAACATTGTTATTACCTATCTCGAGGGCAACTTGATGCAACTAGTTGATGATGTCCTTAGTCATCCTATGCATGAACTCCACATTTTCCAAGATCTCTATCCATGGTTTCACATGAAAATTAGGGATAGGTGCCTAAATTGGTGGCTTAGGAACTACTATAAGCATAATAATCATCGAATGGTTAGGAAAAAAAACAAACTTAAAACAATAGGATATAACAAGAAGCATTAAGACATGTGCATGCTTGGCTTCTTCTCTTCTTCCTCTAGGATGACAATGAGGGATGTACCTAGTATGGCCTCACTACACAAGGTGTCTATATCAACATTGAAAATCCCTTTAGCCTCGTGTTGTTGTAAGAACACCTCCTTTACACACCTTTGTTTCTGCTCTACTGTAGTAGCTACATGTCTCTGTGCTTCCTCCTTCATGGTAGCTTGGGCTACCATGTCTTGACACTTATCTACAATCATAACACATAGAAAACTAAGTAGCACATGAAACCATAATGTAGTCATAAATTCCTAAAGCATATAATAACCAAAACATAGATAAAGCATACTCGTAACCACTTGATGTGATGTCTTAAGCTTAAACTTAAGATTCTTTTGGATGGGTTGCTCTAACATTAGTGGTGTTTCCTCTATGGGCCTATTGAGCTTGGCCTTAGCTTCCCCTTTGGCTTCTCTATGTGACCACGTGGCTTCTAGAACACTCATTGGAATCCTGAGGGGCTCCTCTCCCATGCTGTCAAGGGATTCACATTGCCTATAACCAAGATCCTTGCTAGTAATAGATAGTGACTCATCCATCTCATGTGGTGGGTACTAGGCCCACATGGCTGGATGAATGTGATTTATCCAAGGCCTAGAAAGCTTGTTTGGGTCTTGCACAACCCATCATCCATTCCTACACACCACCAAAAACCATGAAAACCTCTTTAGATAACCCACAAAGATTGAAAAATGTGTGTGGATTATCGTAGAGATGTCATTGTGAAGTTTAAGAATCTCATCCTGAAGCCTAATAACCAAAGAAACCACTCAATTGAATTTAATATCATCCATTAGGACCCTTTAAAAGGTCCATCCCTACATGATGTCAACTACCTTCTTTTGTAATATTAGTTTAGAATATGCATGGGGCCTAAACAAAGGATATAATGCCTTTGCCTTAGGGTTCATTAAGCTATCCATGAAAACCTTGGAGTGGCTCATGCTGGCACCAAGCCACTCCAAAATTTCCTCATGATGGCCTACTTCTTTCAATATTCTAGTGGAAACCTTTGCCCCATTAGTGGGAACACCAAAAATGTTTGCAAAAGGTTCCCTCATCAATGGCTATGGTAATTATGCCTTGAATGGTGGTGTTGAAATGATCAACTTCTTTGTTGAAGGAGTTGATGACATGCAACATCTCTATTGTAAGGATGGAAGGGATAGGTGTCATAAATAGATCAAGCAAACATGCATGCTCGATGTTTACTTGAATGTATCTAGGTGCTTGTCCCCTTAACTACTCCTATCCTGGTATCACCTAACCAAACTTCAGGATGAGGGTATCCTCATGATGTCCTAAAATTGATAAGGTGACATCGATAGAGGTGGAAGGTCCTACAAGGTAAAAACCAAGTATTTAGTATTAACATAGGTATGTTTAATAACTAGTTAAAAAAATAGTGAACTTAAAAGCTTTAGTGACCATTAAACATCATACGTTATAACTTTTACATTTACCTTTCTTCTTACTCAGTGTGGTTTGAGTAGAGGTCCCAGCTGCAAGGGTCTGATCCAAGGTACTCTTAGAGCCCATCCAGTAGTTGTGTATCATCCTATTGGTCACACACCTTTTTTAGACAGGGTTTAATTTCCTATTGTATTCATCAAAGTTGCTTCTTAACTATTCATATGCAACAATTATAATTTCGGAACCCTTGGTAAATATATCTAAGATACTTTGAGCCATTGTTAATGCTTTATCATTAGTCATAAAGCCTTGATCATTGATCCTATATTTGCAAGAAATTTGTAAAATCGATGAAGTTAGAAAAGGTAGTTTAGCTAATAAAGCTAAAAACATTAAAAAACACTATAACAACCATGCTTACCCCTGTAGATGATACATGGTGCCTAGGGGGTTTTGAACCAATGTGTGGATCTTGCGTGCCATCATTAAAGTATTGTCAACATTGTACTAAATATACACTGGCATAGTCTAGATCTCTATGAGGTAGCATGGGCTAATCATGTCTACTACATCCCCTATTGTCTTAGGTGGTGAATTGTCAATAATGAATCTAGTGATCAGATTAGATAGTCAAGGCATCAATGTCTCCACTATGACTTTAACCATATCTATGGACCATTTTGGTGTGTCAAAACATTAAGTAAAATGGAGTTAAAGGTTGTGTGGTTAATGTGCTTATAGAATAGTGTACATGGAAATCAACTTGAGCTAAAGTTGGTCATTCACAAGGTCTCAAACAAACATGCAAAAATTCTAAAGAATGTGGACAATTAGTAGATGTTGTACAAGCAAATTTTATCTCAAACAAACATGCAAGAGTTCCAAAGAACATGGAAAATGACTAGGTGTTATACAAGTAGAGTTATCATCATCAAATCATGCAAAAGATCAAGGATGTGAACAAGGAATGATGAATTTAAAGAACAAAGAAAGTTGTAGAAATACATCTATGGAAAATACTAGATTCTTGGTAGATTTGGAGTGAACATAGACAAAGACATTTTTAAGAAATAGTAGATGTCTTTCCACAAGTAGAGACATTTTCCATTAGGCAAATATGTATTTATAGAATGAAAGCAAGTTTTAGAAAGACATTTTTCATCAAACAAAGACATATTCCAAAATGAAGATTTTAGAAAGATGTCTTCACTGAATTAAAGGTAAATATAAAATAACATCTTAGGTATAAAGCAGACATCTTCCATGACTATTAGTGATCATTTCCTAGTTGTTGCATAAGTTCCAAGATGGATTTAGAAACATGGAAGCTATAAGAAGATGTCATATGTATTGAGAAGTGTGCAAGGTATTATGTAATCATTGTGAAATCATTTTTTCACCATTGTAATCTTTATTCCTCTTCATTGTATTATCATTTATTTATTGTAAAGTGTACTGTACCTAAATGTACAAGGATTAGAACACTTATTTGCATCTACTCCTTGTAATTGTTCCTTCTTGTTGATCTACGAGGTTAATCTTACTTAAGCTTGTTGGGATTCTACAAGATTGAGCTATTGGTGCTATGATACAACACTTTATTACAAAGTTCAAGATTTTAAAGGTTGTGGAAGCCTAGAAATTACATTCCAAGCTTGATGGAACCTTGTGGGATTGAGTGGTTGGTGTTGTAGCATAGCACTTTGGAGAGGGACTTATAGAATATATGGGGTGTGGATACTTTAAGCACATTTTGAGAGCAATAAATTCTATAGGTCTGCTAGAGATCTACCCTTTGAGTGTGGACTACCCAAGTTGGGGAACCACATTACATTTGGTGTGTGTGCTTTTATGTTACAAAGTTTTAATTTGGGGAACCTATTCATCCTCCCCCTTTCTAAGTTCAAAAATCCACACATGGTATCGGAGCTTGGTACTCTTCTCTATCATCAACTTCAACATTGAATAATGGAGGGAACATCTTACATAAAGATATCCATGTTTGATGGATTTAACTTTGCCTGTTGGAAAGCAAGAAAGCAAGGATTCTTTGAATCCATGGAGTTTGAACTGTGGGAGTCAATCCTTGAAGGCTACACTCTACCTATTGATAGCTCCACTAGCATCATCAAGCCTCACAACAAATGGACACAAGAGGAAAAAATAAGTTTATGTTTGATTCAAAAGTAAAAAATTGTTCATATTTTGCATTTAATAAATCTTAATTTAATAGAGTAGCAAGATGTAAAATGGTAAAATAAATTTGGCAAACTTTAGAAGCTACTTATGAGTGAACCTCTATTATTAAGATATTGAAATTATTAGTTTTACAAAGTGAATACAATAAACTCAAAATGAGAGAAGGTGAGAAAATAAAGAATTATTTCTCTAGAGCTAATGATCTTGTTAAGGCTATTAGAGGAATAGAAAAGGATCTATCCAAAAGAAATTTCATCGTCAGAATGATTAGAACTCTACAACTAGATTTCAAACCAAAGGTCATTGCTATTTAAGAAATAAAAAACTTCTCAACACTGAAATTTGAAGAGCTTCAAAGTGCTCTTGTTGCTTATCAAATGAATCTCATAAGCGAAGGAGAAATCCAATAGAGACCTATTACTCTCAAGACTACCTACAAGGAGGAGTCAAATAATCATGATGAGGGTAGAGAAGATGAGATTATCCTCCCCTCAAGAAAAATACAATAATTTCTTACAAGAAGGAACAAGAGAGAATCTCAGCAAAGGCCAAATCCTTTTAGAGGTAGAGATAGAGGTAAAAATGTTTTAAATTCTTGTAACTTAGTTTTCTCTTCTATAGAATGTTGGGTTTATGGAGGAAGATACCTAGTAATCCAAGTCATGGCTAGGTATAGTCGAAGAATAGATCCAATGATGAGGAGCTGAAAAAGATCAACTTTTATACAATTTGGGATGATGGTGAGAAAATTGAAGAAGAAGCATGCAATTCTTCCAAAGACTCACATCTCATATGCATAACACTTATTGATGAAAATTTATCACATATGGTTGAACAAGATGGTAAGTAGTACAAGAGGTATAGTGAATTTAAAGAAGAAATTTTTCTATGTAAAAAGGCAAGGAAACTAGTGCTTTCTATGTAAGATGTTATTCATGCTAAAATAAAAGAAGAGATCTTAGACATAAAAGCTAAGATTCAACCACTAACCTCTTTTAATAAGAATTGCATCAAGGCTCAAGAAGCGGAGACTCCTGAAAATCAGCCAAAGAATTAAGAAGAAGTAAGACATGAAGATTGTAGCTCTAGCTCAAGCATAGTAAGGTTTGATAATTTTCATAATGAAGGTAATACTTTATTTGTGTGTAAAAATTGTGGTTGTAAGAAAACTCTTAACTATACTCATGATGATCAAAATAAAATTAATTCTTAGTCTTGTCAAAAAAAGCTTTGATGAGGAAATTGTACGAGTACCAATAAGTGAGAATGAAGGGAAGTGGAGTCCTAAAAATAATGCAAAAAGTAATCAAAAGCTCTATCCTAGAAAACATGAATAAATAGAGACATAAAATATATAATCTAATGAAATAAAACCTAAGGATGAGGAGGTACTTCATGATAGGAGACCTCATCTGAAATTCAATTAATCTTCCCCTTCTCATTGGCAAGCAAGGTAAGTCAATGTAAGTTTCTATCTCTTTGCTTGCTAGTGTATGAAAAGTCCAAAATTATCTGTCTTGTCTGGATCAAAAATGGTGGAATATGTTCCTAGAGCATTTCTTACATTCATGATATTGATATAATTGATTTTGAAAAGATTTATATTAGCACTTGTAATAATTTCCCTTGGATCTTCATCTTATAACAATTTTAATTTGATTTCTTGTCTTACATTTGGTCTTGCTTAATCTGAAATTCTTGTGATGATCCATTTTTATCTTTGGCATGTTTTTGCCATTTATAGGATAAGAAAAACCTCTAAATATTCTATCAATATTACTGGTTGAAGACCTAAATTTCCACAATTAAGCTTAATGTTCACCTATAGTTATAGTGTTTTTCTAATATTTGCATGTCTATCTTAAAGGCCCAAGATAAGAAACACATGTGTAGGGGGAGCCTACTCCTCAATCATCTTGGAGGCCACCAATGTAGGGAAAGTCTTTAGAGACTTTGGCTAAGAACCACAAAGAGCAAGAAAAGGACTTCAAGAGGTATTTTTGTTTTGAAATGGCAAAATCTTAAATGATTGCCTTATATAAAAAGTAAAATATACATGTTTCTCTCATATCTCTAATATTCTATTGTTGATGTCTTTTTGTGTAAATCTAGAAATACGCATTGCCATAAATCAATTGTTTCTAGAAACTTAATCACATTTGATGCTGAACTTCCTCTTGGAGCCTTTGCTTCAAACCATTTAGTAAAATAATCAATATTCATGAGAATAAACTTGTGTCCAGATCTTGAAGGAGTAATTGTACCAATAAAATCCAAACCCCATTGCTGAAATGGTCTATCTACAACTATTGGCTTTAAAGGGGCTCTAGCCTTTTTAATTTTGGGCCCGTGAATTTGACATTTATAGCATTTTTAAATCTTTGAACTAATGTATTGATACATGGAAGGCCAATAATATCCATATCAAAGTATATGTTGCATAGTCGACTTAGGGGATTCATAAGATAAATTTAAACGATCATGAAATTGTTCCAAAATGAAACTAATTTGATCATTATGAACACATTCCAATAAAACCCCTTGAAAATCCTTTCTATATAATATACCATCTTTAACAACAAATCTTCGTGCTATTTTGAAGAAAGATCTTTTTTGACTTGCAGTTAAATTATTTGGGATTTTCCTTGTATTAAGAAATTTGAGAATTTCATCATACCAATTCTCTTCATGGGTATCAAGTGAGCATACTTCACTTTCTCTAGTCATTAACTTGGCTAATCCCATCCCATTAATTATTTTGCATATTTCCAATGAAAATCTAAGACTTTGCAACTTTATAAGCCATTTTCCTTTTTTTAATGCAATCTCATTTAGGGCTAGGAATCACTTAACTGTAGGTTCAATTAGCATAATCTGGACTAATGAACTTTCCAAATAATATTTAAAATGTTGAAATGCTTTGATGACTACAAAACCTTGCTTCTCTAAGTCTGAATAATTTAATTCTAAACCTTTTAATTGATACCCAAAAAATCCAATTGGTTCATCTTGGCCTTTATCATATTTTTGTGTTAAAACGACAGCGATAGAATCATTCGAAGCAAAAGAATATAACCAAAAATCTTCTTTTAGCCTAGGCTTCACCAAATACGGAGCCTCTTGTATAGCATTTTTAATTTTTGATAAAGCTCTCTTTGATTCTGGTGTTTTCTCTACTTGGATGTCCTTCTTTAGCATATGCATCAAAGGTTTGGTAATTTCAGTAAACCGGAGGATGAACTTTTTCACAAAGTTTATCTTCCCAAAGAAAGATCTAAGAGATTTCTTACTTGTGGGATGCTCAATATTCTGTACTGCTTGGATTCGAGAATTATCTATGGAAATTCCTTCTTGACATATCACATGGCCTAATAAGCTTCTGGATTTAACCTCGAAGATACACTTCTTAGGATTTAATGAAATATCAAACTCACGACATTTGTCGAAAACTTGCTGGAGATGATTAATATGATCTTCTTTTTCTTTGAGAATATTGTAATATCATCCAAATAAACCAGCACGAATTTTCCTAATAAATCCTTAAATGCTAAATCCATTGCTCTTTGGAAAGTAGCTCCAGCATTTGACAATCCGAATAACATTCTTTGGTAAGTGAAAGTTTCCCATTTGGTGATAAATGCTATTTTGTATCTATCATTCTTATCTACCACGATTTGATTATAACCTGAGAAACCATCTAAGAAAGAATATACTTGAAAACCTGAAACTTTAATAAGCATCTCATCAATTCTTGGAAGTGGATACTTATCCTTTTTTGAGGCATCATTCAGAATTCTAAAGTCTACACAAAGCCTTATATCACCATTTTTCTTTTTCACTGGAATAAGGTTAGCAAGCCATGTCAAATATCGTACTGGATATATGATTCATTCTTGTGACAACTTCTTGATTTCATTTTCCATTGCTAGTTCAAACAATGGATTAAATTTCCTTTGTTTTTACTTGACCATTTTACAACCTTCTATTAAAGGAATTTTATGTGTCATCACATCTTGCCTAAAAGCTTTAAGATCATCATAAGACCAAGAAAAATTGTTCAAATTATTTGTTAGACATGTTAACAAATTTAGCTTGAAACTAGAATCTCTTTCCTTTGTAACATTCAACATCTTTGGCATTTTGTCTGATCCAAAATTCACTACCTCGAAAGCTTAACTATCTGAGTTTTGTATATCCTTTCTAGTAAGTAAATTTTTCTTGAACTCATGTTCCAAGTCAATCATCCTTTTTGGAAGGAAATTAGTTTTGGAATGTGATGATGTTTCAGGTATCACTTGACCCTCAAATTCTTGTTTGTTTTTCATAAATCTTAGTACTTGATGATCATATTCATATACTTGTAAATGTCTTATATTATCTGGTACTGATGGCTGATGTTCTTCTTCAACCATTACATCTTTGTAATATTTCATTATTTACATATCCAATATTCAAGCTACCTTTTCTAAATCATCTACTATAAGATTCTCTGATCTATTTATATGTTCTATTCGACAACGTTGAAACTGATCTAACATCTTACAAGAAAATTGCTTATAAGGTCTTAAGAATAAGCTCTTTACTACACAGTTACCCTTTACTTGTTCACAAACTAATATTGAGTCTCCTTTCATAGTGATTACTCTAATCTTTTTGTCTAGAGCTATTTTTATACCAATACATAAAGCTTCATATTCAGCCTTGTTGTTAGTACAAGGGAAAGAAAGATGAATTGCTTTGAAAATTTTAGGTGAATCATTCCTTAATATAACTATACCAACTCCTACACCTTTTGAATTACATGAACCATTAAAGTATAGCTCCCATTTATCCTCATTCTTTGATTGTTCTTTTTCAGAACTATAATTTTCATGGAGTGTACAAATTTTGTTTTCAACACCTCCTTTTTCAGCATTTTATTTTTTCCATTTGAAGTAATATTATCAATCATCAAAGGTTCACTATAGATATATATCTGATTTGGTTCTCCTTTTCAAGGTAACCACATGTGAGAATAATCTGTTGATATGTAACTTGAGAAATTCTTACTCCAAATTCTACTCAATAAGAGACTATGCGAATCTAGTATGTCTACCACTTGAATAGTTACTCTACTTCTAACATGGGGTTCAGAAGCAATTTACAATAAAACATTTGGTAATTGACCCACAATCTTCACCCTACTTTTATCCACTTGAACAATATTTTTATTTGATTTTTTAGGAATCAAACCAAGTTTCTTACATATAGACAATGCAATTATAGTAGATGTAGCTCCAGAATCAACCAAACAATTGTGTAAGTATTTATCCTTTAATTTTATTATCAAAAGAAAATGAGGAGCTTCCTTGTCATATGAGATCTTTAATTTCTCATCATTATTAGACACATAACTTAACTCTGATGCTCTAACTCTCCTTTTACCTTTAATGAACTCTAAAGCCTTTCTTTGTTGATCTCCTATTTGAAGCAACTGATAAAAGCTAATATTGGCCTTGACATGTTTAAGATATTCAATCAAATAATACTCTCCATCACCAATAAAGCTTGGTTTCCCTATCCATTTATTAAAAGACTGATGTGGCATGCTTTGCTCCACTTGATTGTCTTTACCTTTATTCTTATCTCTTCTATTTGGCTCAAAGTTTTTCTCTTATTAGATGGATTAGTAATAACATTTGGGGGTCTAGAAGTAGTTAATATTTCTTTTGATCAGAGATTATATCCATTTTCCTCACTGTTATTACATTCTTCATTTGAAGACATATCTTCTTCAGAACTTGATAGATAAGAAGTATCACTAGATCCATTGCTAGAAGATTTACTTGCATAATGAACACTAGATAACTCATCATCAGATTCAATATCAAGAAAGTTGGACATAATAAGCTCACTTTCATCCTCATCTTCTGCTAACTTAGTTTCTTGATGTTTATGCTTTCTATTTTTCCTTTCTTCCTTGATATTATCTCTTGCCAAGGCTTTTTCAAGCTTCACTATTTTGTTAGACATATCTCTCATTAATTGTCCTTTTTCAGATCCTACTCTTTCATGTTCTTGCTCTATCTTAACATGAGATGGACCTGGTAAAGCTTTAAATTGAGCAAAATCTTGCATAGGAATCATAACTCTTTCTTCTCTTTTTTGAATTGCAATATTTTCTTCAGGATTCAAGTTCAACTATTTTTCTAACTGTATAGCTTCACTAAAGTAGTCATTTAGTGTAGTTAAGTTTGGAGTTCTCCTTAACCAAATTGGGGTTGACAGCCTTAAGATAAGTTTCTTTAAGCATTTCTTCTGATGGTCTATATTGTCTTTGGAAGAGTCCACAAATTCATTGAAACTTGATGTTAAAATCTCTAATTGCCTCTTTAACTCCTTGCTTAGCTTGTATCAGCCCACGATATAGTTGTTGTTGATCTAACTAATTACCAAACTAGGCTACGAAAATATTCTTCATGTCATCCCAACTTGTAATACTATTACTTGGTAAGTTCAAATACCAAATCTGAGCCATATCCTTTAAATTTGATACAAACAACCTACAAGCTTGATCTTGATGTTGAATATTTGCATGAGCTAAAACTAACTCAAACATGTGAATATATTCTTCAGCTAAAAAAGCTTTTCCAGGAATGAAAGGCTCAGGCAAATATTTGTAAACTACCTTAGGAATATCATTGTAATTTTGAAATCTTAATGGTCTAACTCTTTGCCAAGGATTTACCATCATATTTCTTTGAATAGTTGAACTCTTAGACTTTCTAAATCTTCTCTTATAAATCGATAAACTAGATATAATGGGTGATCTTCTTGATCTTCTAGTTTTCACTCCACTACTTGTTCCCCATTAAAAAAATTTCTTTTGTTCTTCTTCTGATGAAGAATCATTCTTAGAATCAAGAATATCTTTTGAAATCTTTAAATCTTCCAAACTATTAATCTTCTTGATCATGAACTAAAAATAGTATCTAATTTCTTAAACCTTTATAGTAACAAAGAATGGTTGATGTGCTAAAATTATCAGGCTTATGAACTTAGAGGCTAAATTTTCAACCCTCCTTCTAGCACCAAAAAAACTGTTGGCAATCGTTTGGGACGCGACTTCCAACGAGTATCCTTGAATAGGATTTAGGTGTTTGCTGGTCTCTAGCAACACCAAGGCCCAGATACCTCCAAATAGACCCAATAGTTATTGTGAGTATGTGTGTCTGTTGTTGTGGTATGTGATTGTAAAAAATGAAACGATTACGTTGTGTGTAAACTACAAATAACTTATCTTAAAGAGATTCAACTAACTTTTCCAAGTACTGTGAGTTGTTGAGAGTTCCTATTTTTTTTCAATTGCCTAGTCTATGTGGTTCTTATAATACCTACTTGTAACAAATAAAATTTTGCAAAAGCATTTGAGCACAACTCTACAAATCTACTTCTAATTCTCCTCAGAGAAAGAGATAATTCCATAAGAAAACTAGAAATACAACAAGATTTAATGGAAATAGATAGAAAAGAAAGTAGATTTGTGTTAAGACCTCAAATGTTTAAACAAGGTAAAATGATATAAGTAAACACTTCACAATAAAGCTATCCCAGATTCAATAACTATGAATTATTCAAACTTCCAAGGCTCAAATAAGCAATTTCTTCAAGACAATCCTACTATGCTACCAAAAAATTGTTACGTAAACTATCACGTACAAGACTCCATTTTGGCTAGATAATGGATGTCAACAATTGCATTCAATAGAACCTTCAAAAGACTTGACAATTTCTAATTGAAATACCATGGAGATTCACTTTAAAAATAAAATAAGCTATTCTGGTCCTATCAAAATACTAAACATTTTCTGAATCCTCTTGATTATTGAATTGCTCAATGGCTTCACTACACGTAGAGGCTCTCTTACAACAATCTCAATAGCAGTTCTAATACATTGCATAATAGTAAAAATTACTACTAAAATTCTCTTAAGGCTTTTAAACACAAGTGCTTCTATGGAAAAATTTTAATAGAAATTTTCTATCGTGCCACAAGAACAATAAGAGCAATCTAAAAATCCCAAAATTACTTGCCAAGCATGATACTATCTAAACCACTAGCTAAACAATTTAAACAAAATAAAAAACAATAAGAATAACTCATAGGACTATGACAAAGAGGTTGAAAAGTTGTCTTTAGCAAGTCATCGTACAAGCAATCTTTCACAATGTCTTCTTACAAATGCTCTTCCAAGACCCAAAGTGAGTGATCCAAAAAGCGTCTCCAAGTGAGAGCTAGTAATTTCCCCAAGTGTGTTATGTTTTTTCCCTTCTAACCCCTGAAGCCTTTTTATAGGATTCAAAGGTAGTTACATATTTTATAATATCTTAGCTAACTTCTCTCCCAAGTAAAAGTTATAACTTGCCCAACAAGTTAGGAAGTTGGGAAGTTAGGAGAAAATCATGCTAACATTAGCATGTGTCAATATTACAAATATTTTATAGGCAACAACCTATATAATAATTTTTGAAAAATAAATCTAAGATCTCAATATTATAATAGCCCATTTTGTATAAAACCTTAGTAATTCACTTGAGATAATTAAATTAATGTCAGGTCTTTAACAAGGGTTCCATATGTGAGAAATTGTTGAAATTATCTTTTAACCATCAGACCATGTGAAATTGAAATTTTATTTTTGTAACTTCAATTCTGTGCATTCAGGTTTTGTATTTGTCTTCAACAATGACAATTTCTTCTGAATAAACTACAACTCTAATTTATCAGCATTGGCTAAAACATCTCCTGGTTCTACTAATTCAGTTGTGCACCTGTCTTGTTGTGTCTTTGTGTCTCAGTTGCCGCACTTGATGGATTGGCAACGACGAAGACAAATGCGTTGGCATGGCGCACTGCTGCTATTTTTGGTAATTTTGGATTGCAGGTTCCAGGAGCGAATGACAATTGTGATTTACATTTTTAACCGCTTGAAATTTTTTGAAATGAGTTCCTAGCCACGATGCTATATCTATTTTCATCATTGTTGCGACAATGAACTTCATCTGTTTTTGCCCATATTTCTCAAGGCACTCTTGGCTGTGGTGAAGCCCTAGGCACATGAGCATGAAATTTGCTGAGTTACATTGAACAGTGTAGAGGAATAGGGTTTGGTGGCACGTGGAATAGTGTAGAGACCAGTAGGGTTTGGTGGCATGCGAGATAGCACGAAGCCCTTTACAACCCTGTTTCATGCAACTGTGCTTCAACCGTATGGCCCAAACCTCCACTCAGAATAAGGGCTTGCTGATGTAGCATCAACGGTGGTTGTCATTGCTTGTGGCTTGCTTTTGGGAATACTACAGATTCAGACCTCCGCTAATGAGCACTAGGATGTTGGGAAACCATTTCCAGACATCGATGCCTTCACTGCCTCCATTGCTAGGGTTTCTGAGGGTGTGACGAAAATTTTTTGGTAAGCAGGTCACAGATATTGAAACCATGAAGCATCCAATATTTTGATTTGAACAATATGCACAGATTCCCTAGCATGGCTGTGCGAGAAGAAGATGTGGAGGATGAGGATGATAGGACCATTAGTTACAATTATTGTTCCAGTTTTTTACATCTGCGTACTTACATTAATTTCTTGTTTAAGCAATATAAACTTGATGGCCATATGGTGGTCTTCTGAGCATGGAATTCTATTATAGCCATGAAATTTGAGACAATTCATAGGAGAAATAATTTTACCCTACACCACCGGACTGTTGAATTTGTGTTGCTACAGAGATATGCTTTTCTAAAATAAAATGGATACAAAACCAATATTAATTGAGATGCTCTTTGATTTTCTACATATTCATATCATATAAATGATACATATAAAAATTGGACTTCCTCCATAATCTTGCTAGACTTTGGTTCCATAAAGCCCAGTGTATCATAATATATTTATATATCTATATTGTTGCCTTGTAAAATGCAATGCTCAGGGATTCATAAGCCTACTATAGGAATTGTGCTCCTATATATTTTTTCCTTAAATTAAAAGAATGTTGTTGTTAACTTATTTTTTTCCTCTCAAACTAAAATTTTTGCCACTTCTCCCAAAACTCTTAACCAATTTAATCTTGCCAACCTGTCCTATGAAATGGCCAAATGTGCCAACAAATACATGTCTCCCACCTTCTATAACCATTAAAGACTTAGTTTCTTGACATTCTTAGTAGTTATAACCTACCTTTCTTTTAACCCTAGGTTCCAAAAGTGGGTTAGCTACTAACAAAACTGGACATCTTGGGTTTCTTGCTGGGCAACACTACCCAACATTGAAGAAGGGGATTAACACACATTCTTATCCCCCCCCCCCCCTCCCAGCATGCATCTAGCCCATTTTTGACATCTAGCATGGGCCCACATGATCTAAAACCCCTTTAAGCACCCCTAGTAGCCCTGGAACATCACCAAATCTACTTGAAAGTGGTCAAAACCTTTGGATTTGATGATTCCACACTAAGGAAGGTCTCATCCACATTGGGCATCCTAGCCATAGCATGGATGAATGGGGGGATGACCAAAATTACCTAAATTAACTACCTAGTAGCCATTTTTTAAAGCTTAGTTCTCTCTTGTAGCTTCCAATAGTCTAGTTTGAGCTTTAGGTAAGTCAATTTTTAATCCATAGCTTGTTTCACACTAGTGAACCCCTCCTCCATGTTGCCTAGTGTGGAAACCAAAGGGGTATGAAATAAAATCTAAGCTATGACCTAAAACAACCAAATAACCTACTCTTATGACCCTTAGACATTGTTGGAACGCTTTGGAGATTTTGAGTGCATCAAAAGTAATAAAAATGATACAAAACTACCATCCCCCTCTCATAAATGATGGGGCCATCATGCCTAGCATGGAAGAAAAAGGAGGGGGGAGTGATTACATGAGGCACCTAGGAGCCTCCAAGCTAGTGAACCTTGACACCAAGCATCAATCGTTGACATTAATAACCTTGGAGGCTAACATGCATGGTTGAATGGCTGTCTAGTTGGTCTAGTTCAAACATTTTTAGTTCTTCCATACTACCTAGCATGTAAATAAGGTAAATGTAACTATAAAGGTTAGTGGAAGGTCCTAGATGCAAGAAAACAATGTCAAATTATCTTGAACTAACATCAAAACCTTGATAGCCTCTTCACTAGCCACTACAATGTCAAAAATCAATAAAAATCAACCCCCTAAGGTTCTTCCATGCTAGGGAGGATCTCATGCGCACTAAACGTCTCAATCCTATCATGGATGGAAGGGGGAAAGCTAAAACTAAAAAATTAATATTTGAAAGAAACCCAATCCTTCTAAAAGCTACCAGACTTCTAGAAGTTACCTATAATAGTCCAAACTTGTCTCCCTTTGATTCTCCATACTAAGGAGAATTCCATTTATGCTAAGCATCCTAGCCCCAATGTGGATGGAGGGGGAAGGCCAAAAACCCTCTTATGATCCTCAAAATAACTAGATCTCAACCCTAGGCATTGATAATCAACATTGACAACTCTATGGATAGACATGCATAGCCAAAACTAAAAAAAAAAATTAGCAAAAAGTAGAGTTCCTTAATTCCTCCATGTTGGAAGCCACCTCCATGTTGGCCAATGTAGATGTAGGAAAAATCTTTGGGAAACTCCAAAATACTCCTTAGATACCCTAAATAGATACCAGATAGCCTTGTGTGTGTCCTAAAACTCCTTTTGTGCATCTTAGAGTCCTCAGACTCGTCAAAATTGACCATGGATAGCCAAAAGCACTAAGCACACTAAGCATAGGAAACCTCGCATGGAAAAAATGGGGAAACTCAAAAATCACTTAACAACCATTAAAAAAATAGCTTTTGACCCTAGGTATCAATAATCAATGGTAGTAATCCTAAAGACCCACATGCATGGCCAAACATAATAAAAATAGCAAAATGTGGAGCCACTTGGTTCTTCCATGCTAGGGCCCACTGGTTCCATGCTAACTAGCATGGAAGTAGGGGGAAACTCTTTGGAGACTCAAAAGAGGCCTTTAGACACCTGAAACATACATCCTGCAACCTTGCATGGATCCTAGAATACTGTTTGCACCTTCCAAAGCCCTCAAACCCTACAAAACTAATTTCAAATGGTCAAAAAGCTATCACCCTTGATCTCGCCAATTGGATCCATGCTAGGCACTCCACACTCAATGTGTAAGAAAAGGGGAAAGCCCACACAATACTTACGAACACTCAAAACTACCAAATTTTTAAAATTGTTGATTTTTAGGCCCAAATAGCCTAGAAACAACTATTACTAATGCCCAAACTCACCTAATAGCCTTTTAGCCCTAAACCATGGTTTTATAAGGCCTAAAAATAGAAAAATCTAACCCATTTTAACCTATAGTAGCCAAGTTCCACCATATGTAGCCTATTTTACTTGATTTGGCCTCATAACATGATGTTTTGACTTATTTTTGGCCTTGTGTTGCATTATTGACCTTGTTGACCTTCTTGTGGCCTTGACATAGCCTTATATTTTCTTCATTTTCCTTGTTGTTTCCATATTTACCTTTGTTTTGTCTTGGATTGGTGTCAAATGGTGGGGTTTGACCTTCATTTGCCACTATTTGGCACCATGTGACCATGGCCTACTATGGCCTTTAGTTGGCATTATTGCTAGTTATGGCCTTAAACTAGCATTATTTCCTACTAAGGCCTAAAATTAGCAAAACTATGATCCTTTTTGACCATTTGTAGCCTTATTTCTCACACTTTCCTTTGTTTAACCTTTGATTGACCTTCATTTGGATTATTATTGCACTTTGTTTACTTGTTTTTATCCTATTTATAGCTTGGATGACCTTGTTTGCATTAGAATAGCATGTATTTACATAATTTTATGGGATTTTAGCATTATTTATTCACTTTTACATAAGTTCCACTTAATATGTTTTTGGTTGACATGTAGGACTGAAGTATGAGTACTTGGCAGTAGACCAATCTACCTTTGAGCCAAGTGGACCTTAGGGTGATGTAGAATGGTATATCAACCCTAATTGCCTAGATCTTGGGCTTGAAAGCCTTTTTGACCGCATAGCCTTGATAGAGAAATCTCTAAAGTGGCCTAAAAACCTAGTCAAAACCCTTGAATTAGAGGCAGGTGACATAACCAAAGACTCTTTGGTTGAGGTTCCTGTCACAACACACAATGGTAAGGAGAAAACCCTTAAACTAAGTTTCTCATTAGAATCTCAATAGGTTTAAGACATCACTAAAGTTCTACAGAGTAATATTAAGGCCTTTGCCTAGTCATATGAAGATATTCTAGGCCTAGATCCACATTTAGTTCAACACAACATCATACTTGACCCTAGAATTAGAGTAGTTAAGTAAAAAGTATGCAAAATTAGACTTGATTTGGCCTTAGTAGTTCATGAAGAGATCTCAAAGCTCTACCAAGCTAGTTTCATTAGGGTTGTCAACTATGAAAAATGGCTATCCAACATAGTGGTAGTCCCTAAGAAAAATGGGAATATTCATATTTACATTGATTTTTGAGATCTAAATAAAGTAACCATCAAGGATGAATTTCCTTTGCCTACTATTGATCAACTTATCGATATTGTGGTCAAACATACCTTGTTGCCCTTTATGGATGGGTTCTCAAAATATAACTAGATTAGGATCAATCCAAAGCACTAACTTAGCATGACCTTCATGACTCCTTGGGATACTTTTTACTATAACATGATGTCCTTTGGCCTTAAGAATGCAGGAGTAACCTATCAATGGGCCATGACCTATATCTTTAGTGATTACATGCATTTTTTGCTTAACAACTATGTAGACAATATAGCCATCAATCCAAAGTTGTCAGTAATCATGCTAATGACCTAAACTTTGTGCTTTAATGATGCCTCATGTATGAACTTAGGCTTTATAGTATCTAAAGTGGGGATACATGTCGATCCAAATAAGGTTAAGGCCATATCCAAATTAGCAATGCCTAATAAACTTAAGGAGCTTTAGGGATTAAAAGGTATATTATAGTTTATTCATAGGTTTATTGCTAGGGTTACTGATAGGTTACAACCCATGCAACACTTACTTAAGAAAGGGATTTACAATGAGTGAACAGCTCAATGCCAAGAGGCCTTTGAAGATGTTAAGCAAGAGTTGGCATAACTACCAATGGTCTATCCTCTAGAAGAGGGTAAAACATTTTACATCTACCTTACTATCTCCTCTCTACTCTAGTAGAAACATGATGATAGAGTTGAAATGCCAATATACTACCTTATCCATGCATCAGTTATCCATAAGACTAGATATAATGAAGTGAAGACATTACCTCTTCAAAAGCCAAGTTAATGTCCTCTACAAAGTTAATGTGCTCAAATCCATAATGACCAACATCTATGAAAGTATACAAATATCTCAATTGAAATCCATAACCACAAAGTTTGACCTTCATTACATTTCTCAATCCTCAACAAAAGATTAAGCTATAGCTGTACAACTCATTATTTCGCCTGTTGATGATCAAGTAGCCATATACCGTAAATTCCATAATGAGCATATTAACACCATTAGCTAAGTGCTAAATGGCTATGAGGTGGTCATGTACTTTGACAAAGCTTCAACTATCCCTGGGGCTAGTGTCACTACCATCATAACATTTCTATCTAGTGAAATTCAATGCTTCTCCTATCATTTTGAGTTTCCATGCATCAACAACATAGTAGAGTATGAGGGTGTAATTAGAGGAATGATGGTAGCTCATGGCCTAGGAATTATATGCTTAATAATCCAAGGTGACTTACAACTTGTGGCTAACCAAGTAACCAAGGTCTATAAATGTAAATCCAAACATTTACAACCTTACTGCAACCTAGAGGAGCAATTGATATAATATTTTGTAGACATCAATATCTAACACATACCTCAAAACAAGAACACCATAGCTAATGCAACAACCTTAGCTCTCAATGTGGTGCTATATTTTTTTAGTAAGTTTCCCACCTTAATTGTGGACTATGCTTTTTCCATCACGCAAAATGTTAATGATGCCTTTGTGACCATCATTCATACTACTGCTATCAGGAAGTGGTGTGACAATATCAAATTTTACCTTATGTGTGGTGAATCCTCTTAAGGCCTAAGTATTACTTAAAAGGATATTGTATGTTAATGCTTAAAGAAGTATGTCATCATTGGTGATAACATATTCTGTCAACAATCCTATGATGGCATATTACTAAAGTTCTTAGGTAAAAATGAAGCTAGAATAGTCATAGAGGAGGTTCACAAAAGTGTTTGTGAAGACAAATAGGACCTAGAACTATGGCCACTAAGATTATATAGTTATGCAACTATTGGCCTCATATGGAAAGTAACTACATGTAGAAGGTTATGTGACACATGCCAATGACATAACAACCTTATACATGTGTCATCAATTGAGTTTCATGCTACCTAGATCACTTCATCATTTCAATGATGGGCACTAGATATCATTGGACCTATAATGCCTAAGTTTTCTATAGGACATAACTTCATCATCACTACAACTGAATACTTTACCAAGTGGGTTAAGGCTATTCTCCCAAGGAAGACTACATCTGACCATGTTTGTAAGCTTGTTCTAGATAACATTGTAGCCCATTTTGGCATAGCCATGACCATAGTTATAGATAATGGACCATAATTTAGTAGCCATGAAACAAATGATTTCTGTCACAACCTAGGCATTAAACATTCTTTTTCATCACCTTATTATCCTCAAGCCAATGGACAAGCATAAACTAGTAACAAGTCCATCATCAACTTACTCAAGGAGATGCTCAACAATAGCAAGCACAAATGGCATGAGCAGCTCATCCATGCACTTTGGGCCTATCATACAATAACTGGTGTAACACCTTATAGCTTGGTTTATGGTTTTGAAGTTGTTTTATCTCTTGAATTATAGGTGTCATTACTTCAAGTATACTTAACCAACTTCATCAATGATGAGGAGAACAAGGAGTTGTGGATAGTGGCCCTAGACTTAGTGGAGGAGCAACATATGCAAGCACTTACTCACATTGAACACTATCAATAGGGGTAGAAATAATATCACCGCCATAACTTGACCATGCATAAAATCAAGAAGGGTAAGATGGTTTTCAAGGCTATCTATGAACATGTAGATAAATTCTCAGAAAATTGGAAAGGATCCTTCCATGTCACCAGAGCCTACAAGAATGGATCATTTAGGATAACCAACATGGATGGAAATAAGGTGGCCAATCTAGTCAGTCATTCCTAACTTAAGTCATATTACGTGTAGCCAATGATCGTCAACAAGTGAACCTACTTTAACATGATTTGTAAGGGCCCTAATACTAGTAACAAGGTCTACCAAGGCCTTAAATTAACACCATGGTCTGCTACAAACTTAAACTGGCACCATGGCCTAATATGGCCTAAAAATAGTACCATGACCCATAACAACCTTAAACTAGCAATATTAATGACCTAGGTAGTTGGTTTTATCATTTCATTTGGCCTATATATGCATTATAACATTATAACATGTTCTGTCAGCTTGGTTTGCATGTTCTCTTAGAGTTGTATTTGTAGGATGAAGCTTGGAGTCATCACAAAAGTGCAACCTATCACAGCATTAAGCCACCACATGACCTTGATGTGTAGGATTTGGTGAGTTTTTCTTACTATGTCAAGAGTGCTTGTACCATTGTCCTTCATCTAACACCACTCCTTGAGCCCAAATCCATAGCCTCATTATGACTTCCATGCCTTGAGCAATAATGTTGACTAACATATGTCTTTCATGCACTATAGCCATATCTTCACCATGCTTCATCCTCAAGCCCACTTGAATGTAACATAGCTCATTTAGTGGGAAAACCATTAAGTCCATCAAGTGTAACACATCTTGTTCAATAAGAAAACCAAGTTTGTTGGGTGTGACGCAAATCACTTAGTGGGAAAAATAGATCTACTTAGCCATGACAAAGAAACCTAATGAGGGTTTTACCTCATAGAAAAAAGGTAGTAGGGGGAGGGTGAGGAGTAAATTGCCAAGAAGCCAAATATCCAAATGAAGGCTCAAAGCCCAATGGCCAAAGTAACCTTGGAGAAAAGTGATTTAATCCTCGAATGCATTTGCTAAGTGTCCAACACTTCAAAACATGTTGAGACCATGTCATAGTCATGATGTTAACATTTGGATTGCATTGTTAGCCTCCATGGCCATTTTCCCATGACCTCATTGCCATCTCATCATCACAAGCACTCTTCAACATGGTTCAACAAGACTGGATTGAGCATGGAGAGGGAACATTGGTGGTGGACCTACAGTGGTGTTTTATATTCTTTGTAAGTTCCTCTTTGGTTAATCATGCAATTTGATGGGTTTTTTGGGGGGTATATACTTTTCTATGCTAGAAACACTTGCAAGGGATACATCTCATCTATCCCTAGTGTGGAGGGGTGGGGTTTCCCCCTCAACATGGAAACCTTCATCCTTAATGTGGAGCATGGAATTTTTCCCCTACCATGCAGGCTTCACCCCTAGCATGGAAATTGCATGCCCCTAGTGTGGAAGCCACATGACCAAAATGTTTACAATCCATTGACTTCAAAGTTGACCAACCACTTTAGCAAGGATCACAAAAGGTAAAACATGAAAGATCTACTTCTAGCGTACAAGGTGTGCCCCCATTACTATTTATAATAAATGGAATGGTCATAGGGGTTTGGCACTTACTATATATGATAACCCTCCAAATTTGGACATTGATCTCACTTGTACAAGGTAGATATTTATAGCAATTTGTAGCTAATTTGTCAACCAATTTGTAGTAAAAATCATGGACCAAAACATATAAAACCAAAACTCCAACACTTCTTTTAGGTTCCACACTTTGGAAATTTTAAGCACATAGAAATCTTGGCATTTGAGAGCTCTTGTAACACTTGAAAAATGCAACCTCTTGGAGCCTCACAACATGGAACCCCTACAGCGTTGTTACCGCCCTTTTCTATCCCCTTAAGACTTGTCGGCTTTGTTTTCAATGTTGTATTTCTGGAATTCCAAAACCCCAACATGCAGCAATTTTGTAGCCAAATTCCCCACTCTTCTTGCCCCTATCAATGACCTAGGTTATAGATTTGAATTTTTAGCAAAGAAGTTTTGAAAGCATTGGAAGTGGCTAAGGATCTGAATTGTGGAGAAGATTGCATTGGCTTCAATGTACTCTAAACTCCTACCCCAGTGAATCCTCCCCTTTGCTCTCTCACAAGAATTTCTTGTACACATTTCTAAAACTCATTTTTTATTATTTTAAATAGATTTTTAAGGTTTTATTTTGTGTGCAATCTTCATTTGCTTTCCATTTTCTAGATCTATAATTTTTGCATTTTATTTTCTCAATCCACCATTTTGCATTTCATAAGTCCTTGGGTAATCTACCGAACCATCTAGGATACCTTGAATCCCATTTTTTGAAGGCCTTGGGGATTTAGAATTGAGGTTTCTATGCTAGATCTTTCAATTTTTTAGTGATTGATTTTTCAGTTGTAGCAACCTTAATCCTAAATCCCTAGGGCCTCCAAAAAATTGGGATTTGAGATACCCTAGATGATCTCATAGATCATCTAGGGACTCATGAAATGCAAAATGGTGGATTGAGAAAATAAAATGAAAAAATTATAGATATGAAAAATGGAAATAAAATGCAAATTTCACACAAAATGAAACATTAAAACTTTATTTAAAACAATAAAGAATGAGTTTCAGAAATGTGTACAAGAAATGCTTGTGAAAGAGCAAAGGGTGAGGGGGTTTCATTGTGGCAAGAGTTTAGAGCCTGTTAAAGATGATGCAATTTGCTTCATGATCTAGATGCTCAGCCACTCCCAATGCTTTCGAATCTCATTTTTTGAAACTTTAGATTTACAAATTGGTTTAATACTAGATGTGACAAGAGTGGGGATGTTGGCTACTGATGAGACGCAGTTTTCACTAGGCCGCGATATCACGTACGCGATATCGCGGCCGACGCGATATCGCGTCTTCTCCTGCGATATCGCGTACGCGATATCGCGTCGCGCCGCCATTTCTATAAATAAGAGGCGGCACTCCCTTCATTTCCCAATCCTGGCTAGTGTAGCGAAGCTCTGGCAGATTGATCACTCCAGAGTTAGAATTTTTTCCCCTGTGCCCGCAGTAGGAGTCCTAGAGTGAACGGCTCTTTATTCGAGCAGCTTGTAACCTGAACCCAAGTTGTGTACGGCAATAAAGACGAACTTGTTTGGATAAACCTTGCAGCACGTGGTTTCATTTATTGCTTTCATTTACTGCTTTCCTAGTGCGTTCAAGTACGACTTGATTACGAGCGTCTACGGACGTGTACGGCTAGTCAAGGAATCGGCTGCTTGACGCAATGCATGAGTACGACTCAATTACGAGCATTGGATGCTTGGTAACCCAGTAGCGTATTCCAGGATTCTGCGCTTGGTAACTCCCGGGTCTAATGTGTACGGCTAGTTGAGGAATCGGCTGCTCATTGCTAGGCTAGATCGTGTGATAAGTACGACTTAGTTACGAGCACCCACGGGTGTGTACGGCTGGCTAAGGAATCGGCTGCTTATCACACGTAGGCTAAATAGGTGCCTCAGTACGACCACTTCGAGCACTTGCGTTACGTGTGGCGATCCCAGTAACGATTAGCGTTTGGTAAGCTGCAGTTGCATAGTTCAGGGTGTGTCCGGCAAGTGGGAACGGATGCTGACGCTAGTTAATTTAGACTTAGATCTTAGTTAGAGTTAGTTTAGTTTTCTCAACCCTTTCTCCTGGTAGCATAGAAGATAAGCCGAAAATACCAAAAAAATCACATACCTCAGACTTGCTTAACCATACACCGTGACACATACAAGCAAGCCTGGGAAGACAACGAACGATTAACCCCAAGTGTTTCTTGTGGCGTTAAGGCATTTAGTCTGCGGAGTTCGACCGGATCGCGCGTGTACGCTCGTATTCGTATGGTGGAGTGTAGGGGTACCTCGCCACTCATCATTGGCGCCGTTGCCGGGGACTAAGTGTTTTTTCGCCAATTTAACATAAGGGATATCACTCACATCGTTGTGAGCTTAAAACGAACCTTAGGGTTAATCAGTTAATCAAGAACAATAAATAACGGTGAAGTTAGCACACCAATAGAAATGGCTTCTTCTCACGAAATCAACTCACCTAAGGACAATACAGGAGAAAGTCAGCATCATACGCATAACCGAGATCAACCATGTCCTCAACAATCTAAGGTCACATATACTCATCCCGATGAGTATGTGCCGGATTTTACCTTTGTTTTCCATCAAGATGAGCAACTGCGGTGGAGAGACATGCAAGGTAACATCGTGTTACCCCCAGATCGCTCTGCTTCCAACATGCTTTTCCGTGCCTTGGTACGGTATGGCATGCAAGAGCTGATTACTGAATACGTTGCGGATGATTACACTCTGAGGGATTATCAACCCACAAAAGCCCAACGTATTCGGGATGCAAGGCAGGAGAGCCAACATTCACTACTGAAGGGCAAGGTTTCCCACGTCATTAGTGAAATAGGAGACGAGGAACCCCTCACAACGGGTTTCTTAGAAAATGATGTTCCTCCTCCTCACTCTGGTGAAGAGGTTAGGCATCAGGGCCTTAGATCAACGATACATATTCCAGGCTCTGATCCCCGTGAACACCAGCTGTTCG
>MNCI01019003.1:190706-202830 GCA_015680685.1 Gnetum montanum | reverse complement strand
GCAAGCCTGGGAAGACAACGAACGATTAACCCCAAGTGTTTCTTGTGGCGTTAAGGCATTTAGTCTGCGGAGTTCGACCGGATCGCGCGTGTACGCTCGTATTCGTATGGTAGAGTGTAGGGGTACCTCGCCACTCATCAGCTACAAAATTGCTCCACACTGGGGGTTGGAAACCCTAGAAATGTAGCATTGAAAACAAAATCCACAAGTCTCAAGGAGGGAGCAAAAGGATAATAATAGGCCTATAGGGGTTCCATGTTATGAGGCTCTAAGAAGTTGTGTTTTTGCAAGTGTTGTAAGAGCTCTTGAATTCTAAGATTTCTATGATCTTGAAATTGCCAAATTTGAAACCTAAAAGTGGTGTTGGGATTTTGGTTTTATAAGTTTTGGACCATGATTTTTGCTACAAATTGGATGACAAATTGGCTAAAAATTGCTACAAATTTTTTCCTTATACAGGTGAGATGGGTGCCCAAATTTGGAGGGTTACCATATATAGTAAGTATCAAACCCTCATGATCATTCATTTACTATAAATAGTAATGGGGGAACACCTTCTACATTGGAGGTAGATCTTCCATGTTGAGCCTTCTGCCATCCTTGCTAAAGTGGTTGGTCAACTTTGAAGTCAATGGAGGTTAGAAATCTTGGTCATGTGGCTTCCATGCTAGGAGCGTGTAGTTTTCACACTGGAGGTGAAGCCTCCACACTAGGAGAAACTTTGACATTAAGGGGGATGGTTTCCATGCTAAGGGAAAAATACCCATCCCTCCATGCTAGGGGTAGGTGAGATCTACCTCCTGCAAGTGATTCCAATATAGAAAAGTATATACCCTCAATAAAACCCATTAAATTTCCATTTTTGACATCCTAAAAGGCTTTTTTGACCCTCCCAAGTGTAAATATAGATACTAGATAACATTTTTCAATTTGAGATTGAGGCTTTAACCACTTATGAGGCATTTTTGAGCTTTAAAAGTATGAAATATGTGAGATTGCCCACTATGGGTTACAATCTTCACATTTACAACAAAGTTTTACCTTAAGTTTCATAGGGTGAAGGCTACATGATGAAAATTGATTATAACATGAAAATTTTTGTAATTTGATTTTGGTAATCTTGTTTGGATGCACTTGAAGAAGAAGAGTTTGAGAGATGTCAATTTCTCAAAGTTGAAGGCTAAGAATATGAGTCCTTTCAAGATAAAGTTCAAAATTAATGATAATAATTTTAAAATTAACTTACCAAATGATATGGGTATGTATTTTATGTTTAATATTGTAGAACTTATGCATTACCATGGATTGATAGGTGATAAAATCATACAAGCTAGCATGGATGAGTTGAAGGGGGCTATTGACAAGTCCAAGTCGTTAATTCAAAGGAAGGTAATCATACTCAAGATGAGAGAAGCTTTCAATACTTGTGAATTGAAGAGGCATAAGTACTTGATCTATTGGAAGGATTAAACTACTGATGATGCTTTATGTATCATAAGACCAAACTTATTAAATAAGGAATCACTTCTACCCCTACCCCCTTATTCACATGAGTTTACTTTTTAAAGGGTGGTAGAGCTAGTATAGGAACATCTCTTTCAAGTCCTTCTTCATGCAAATAGTTGATTATTTGTAGATTCTAAAATGCTAGAGAGATGTTTTATAGGCCAAAGAAATGTCTTGGCTAAGATTTGAAATGCATAGAAGATATCCCAAAGGCAGAGAAGATGTCTTGTTCTACTAGAAGATGTCCCTAGGGAGACATATCTTCCAAATGAACATATCTTTGCTTAGAAGGAGATGTTTCACCTTAATAGGAGATGCCTTATAGAACTAAAAGACATCTTATTTGAGGACTAGAAATGATAGTAGGATGTCTTGTCAAAGCTATAGATATCTTGTATGACTAGGAAAAGTTCCAAGTTGATAGTTCCAAGTTTTAAAATAGCCCAAAATAATTAGAACAAGATGGAAAAAATTGGGAATCTCTAAGTTGAGCATGGAAAATATTTCTCTATAGTTCTTATCTTGAAATTAATAAATATTATATGTGGTTTCATATTAGGAGTTATGATGAGAGTGGCATGAGCACATATGTGTGAGATTGCATAAGTGTGTATGCATCTTTATGATTAACTATGTATGTTGGTCATTGTAAACCTTGTGTGTGTTGAGTTTGGATCTCAGTATTGTGTTTGTGGAAGAGATATCATTTAGTTATACCTTTCATTAAGGGTAATCATTATATGATTGTAGACCCTCATGCTTGTTGCAACTGGAAAATTTAATCACTAGAAAATCGAAATCCCTAGCATAGTAGCCTCAAACCTAAATCCCTAGGGCCTCTAAAAAAAATATGATTCAGGGTGCCCTGGCCACTTTGGTAGATTAACTAGGGACTTTGATGAGGGTAGAATGAGATAAATAATATGATTGCATATTGAAGTAATATAAATGCACAAAAGATAAATGAAAAATTTAATTTGAACACACAAGAAATGTAAACTTTATTTTACAAAGAATGAAATAAAGGGGAGTTAAGAGATTATTTATAAGAGGGCAATAGGGGTGTTCACTAGAGCAAGGGTTTAGGATCTATTGAAGCTTCAACTCAATGATTTAGATGTCCTATCACTTCCAATGCTATTGAACCTCCTTTGTTGCTACTCTAGATTTGCAATGTTGGTTATTGCTAGCAGTTGAGAAGTGTGAAGAATCTAAGCTACCAAATTTCTCTACGCTGGGAGTTGAAGATCCCATGATTGTAGTGTGGAGCCTAAAAACTCACAAATCCCAAGGGAGGTTACAGGGTCATAAGGCCATAAGGGTTCCATGCAGGGAATACCCAAGGTGTAGCATTTATGCAAAGGTTTGCAAGTGCTCTTAGATGTTCTAGAGTGTGGAACTATTAATTGGAAAATGGAACTATTAATTGGAAAATTTATGTATGCTCAATGTCTTCAAGTGTCATAAAGTTGAACCAATGTCAAGGTTATGGAATTGCAAAAGTGTTGAACCTATAAATGGTGTTTGAGGATGGCTTTTATGTCTTAGGTCATGATTGATGCTACAAAATGGCTATAATTTGATTGCACAATTGCTACAATGTTGTCAAATTGTTGCAAATTTCTACCTCATATAGGTGAGATGGATGCTCAAATTTGGGGGTTTACCATATATAGTAAATGCTAAACCCCCATGACCATTTTGTTTACTATAAATAGTAATGGGGCCATGTCTTCAATGCTAGAGATGAATCTTTCACATTGTGCCTTCTATCATGGTTGCTACAATGGTTGATCAATGTTGTAGTGCATGGAGTGATGAAATTAGGCTTTTATGGCTTCCATGCTGGGGGCATGTAGTTTCCATACTAGGGGTGGAGCCTCCATGTTGTGGGAAACTTCCATGCTATAGAGGAAAGGTTTTCATGATGTGCATGTAGTCTCCATGCTAGGAGGAAGGTTTCCATGCTGAGGGGGAAACCCCTATCCCTCCATTTTGTGGATAGGTGAGATTTACCTCCTACAAATTTTTCCAGTGTAGAAAAGTGTATACCCCTAATAAAATCCATAAAATTTCCATTTTTGGCTTTTCAAAAGGCATTTTTAACATGTCCAAGCCCAAATATAGACGCTAGGTGACTTTTTTCACATGGGGAATGAGGCTTTGGCCACTTATGAGGCATTTTTCAGTCTCCAAAAGTATGAAATATGTGAGATGACCTCTTATTGGTTATAATCATCACATTTACAATGAATTTTTACCTTGGATTTCATAGGCTGAAAGTTACATCATGAAAATCATCAATAACATGCAAATTTTTGTGGTGTTTCAATGGCCCCTCATTGTTGATGTTTAGAGAATTGACTTGAAAGGCATTGACAAAGAATACAAAAACACCACTATAGGTTGTATCACTAGTTTTAGGCCCTAGAAAACCATTGAAAGTAGGCTTGCTTGTTGATGATTATCAGCTACATATAGTATGCCTTTAGATAGGAATCATTGACTAAATTGGTGAGCTCATTCCCATCCATGTTGGCTATCCTAAATGCACCATTCCCATAGGCTCTAGTAATAACAAAGGGACCTTTCCAATGTGTTGATAATTTGTCCACATGCTCATGGATGGCTTCGAGGACCAAGTTACCTTCCTTGATCTTACACCTAGTTAAGTTATGGTGATGTTGCTATTTCTACCTCTCTTGATCATGTTCAATGTGAATAAGTGCTTACATATGTTACTCCTCCACTAAGTCCAAGGCTACTATCTACAACTCCTTATTCTACTCATTGTTGATGAAGTTGGTCAAGGCTAGTTGAAGTGGAGGCACCTACAATTCAAGAGATAAAACAACTTTAGAATCATAAACCAAGCTATAATGGGTCATACCAATTACTGTGTGATACGTTATTCTATATTCCCATAGTGCATGGACAAGCCATTGATGCCATTTGTGCTTGCTATTGTTGAGCATATTCTTGTGTGAGTTGATGATGGCCTTGTTGCTTACTTTTGCTTGCCCATTGGCTTGAGGGTAATAAGGTGATGAGAAAGAATGCATAATGCTTAGGTTGTGATACAAAATCATTTTTTCTGACTATGACATTGTGGTCCATTGTCCATAACTATGGTCATGGGTATGCCAAAATGAGCTACAATGTTATCTAGGATGAATTTGTAGACCTGCTCAGATGTATTCTTCCTTAGGGGAATAGCCTCAATCCACTTTGTAAAGTATTCCATTGTAGTAATGATGAAGCTATGCCCTGTCAAAGAATTAGGTATTATAGGTCCAATGATATTCAACCCCCATCATTGAAGTGGCCATGTTATTTGAGTGGTATGCAACTCAGTTGGTGGTACATGTATGAGGTCACTATGTTGTTGGCACATGTCACATTACTTAACCTTCTACATGCAGGCACTTTCCATATGGGGCCAATAGTAGCTTAAGGGCCTAATCTTAGAAACCATAGCTCTAGGTCCTATATGTCCTCTACAAACACCCTTGTGAACCTCCTCTATGAATATTCTAGCTTTGATTTTACCTAAGCACTTTAGGAGTATGTCTTCATAGAATCATCAACATAATATGTTATCACCTACAATGACATACTACTTCAATTGCTTGTGTACAACATCCTTCTGAGTAGTAGTTAGGCCTTGTGAGGGGTTTCCATGCATAAGATAAAATTTAATATTATCATACTACTCCCTGGCAAGATTAGCATGAACAATGGCCACAAAGGTATCCTTTGTGTTCTATGTGATGGGATTAGTACATCCATAGTCAAGGTGGAGAACTTACTAAACACATTTGGTGTAACACTAAGGACTAGCATTGTAATTGTGTTAGCTATGATGTTCTTGTTTTGAGGTATGTGTTGGATATCAACATCTACAAATTGTTGTAACAATTACTTCCCTAGGTCATAGTATGGTTGTAAGTGTGTGGCTTTACACACATAGACATTAGTCACTTGGTTGACCATAAGTTATGAATCACCTTTAATTATTAAGTATCTGATTCCTAGGTCATGAGCTACCATCATCCCTATGATTAAACCCTCATACTCCATTATGTTGTTGGTACATGGAAACTCAAAATGATAGGTGAAGGATTGGATTTTACTAGATGGAAATGTTATGATAGTAGCAAAACTAGCCCCATGGCTAGTTGAATCTCCATCAAAGTGAATGATGATCTCATAACCCTCAAGCACTTGGCTAATGGTGTTAATTTTCTCATCATGGAACTCAAGATCTATGGTTGCTCAATCATCCACAAGTGAAACTGTGAGTTGTACTACTATAGCTTGACCTTTCATTAAGGACTGAGAAACATATTGAAGATTAAACTTCATAGTTATGGCTATCCATCAAGCTATTTGACTACTTTCATAAATGTTTGTCATTATTTCTCTAAGAACATTGTATTTACAAATGATATTAAGTTGGCTTCTAAAAAGATAGCGTCTCCACTTATTCAATAAGAAGACTAATGCTAGACAATACTTCTTCACTTCAATGTATCAAGTCTTGTGGGTAATTAATGCATGACGAAGATAGTATATAGGCATCTTTGCTCCATCATTGTGTTTCTAATAGGGTATGGAGGTGATGGATGTGTTAGAGATGGTAAGCTAGATGTAGAATGGTTTACCCTCTTGTGAAGGATAGACTGTCGGTAGCATTGCTAACTCTTTATTAAGGTTTTCAAAGGACTCTTGGAATTGATCCATCCACTTATAATGAATCGCTTTCTTAAGAAAGTGTTGCATGGATTGTAATTTATTTGTAAGCCTAGCAATAAACCTACAAATAAACTACAATCTACCTTATAATCCCTAAATCTCCTTAAGGTTCATAGGCATTGCTAACTTGGATATGGCCTTAACCTTATTAGGATGAACATGTATCCTTGCTTCAAACACTACAAAGCCAAGCATATTACCAATATTGACATCAAAACACATTTCTTAGGATTGAGTATAACCTCATACTTGAGGCATCATTTAAGCACAAGGTCTAGGTCATTAGTATGAACACTAGTCATTTTGAACTTACCAGCTATATCATCTATGTAGTTGTTGAGCAAGCCTAACATGTAACCACTGAAGATATAGGTCATGGCTCATTGATAGGTTGCTCTTGAATTCTTAAGGCTAAAGGAAATCATGGTATAGAAAAAGGTACCCTAAGTAGTCATCAAGGTCATGCTAAGTTGCTACTTTGGGTTGATCCTAATTTGATTATATCCCAAGAATCCATTCATAAAGGACAACAAGGCATGTCCACATATAGTATCAATATGTTGATCAATACTAGGTAAAAGAAATTCATCCTTTCTAGTTTCTTTATTTATGTCTTAAAACTTGATCCAAATATGGATACTCCCATTTTCTTAGGAACTACCACTATCTTGGACACCAATTCTGCATAGTTGACAGCCCTAATGAAACTTTCTTTGTAGAGCTTTGTGATCTCATCATGAACTGTCAAGGACAAATTAGGTCTAATCTTGCATACTTTCTGCTTAACAAATCTAACGCTAAGGTCAATTATGATGTTTTTCTAGACTAAGCATGGATTTAGGCTTGTCATATCTTCATATGACTAGGAAAATATCTTAATGTTATCTTGTAGGCCCTTGGTGCTGTCTTGAGCCTGTCAAGGCTCTAATGAGGAAATTAGCTTAAGGGTTTTCTCCTCACCACTATGTGTTGTGATAGGAACTTCAACTAGAGATTCTTCAGTTATGTCACCTACCTCTAACTTAAGAGTTTTGACTAGGTTTTCAGGACATTCTAGAGCTTTCTCTACCAAGGCTATGCAGTCAACAAGACTCTCAGGCATAAGATCTAGGCAATTAACAATGATATACCATTCTACATCACTATGAGACCCACTTAGGCTCAAAGGTAGATTGACCTACTCCTACATATTCATACTTTGATCCTACATGTCAACCAAAAGCATATTAAGTGGCACCTAGATAAAAGTAAATAAATAAAGCTAAAATGCTACAAAATTATGCAAATACATGCTATTCTAATGCAAACAAGGTCATCTAAGGCTATAAATAGAGCATCAACAAGCAAACAAAGTGCAATAAGGGTCAAATAAAGGTTAAACAAATGTCAAACAAAGGTAAGTATGAGAAATAAGGCTATAAATGGTCAACAAGGGTCATAATTTTTCTAGTTTTAGACCTTAGCAAGCCATGATGCTAGCTTAGAATTTTGTTGGACTATAATGCCAGATTAAGGCCTTAGCGGGCCCTAGTCACATGGTGTAAAATAGTGGTTAGGGAAAGTCAAACCCTACCATTTGATACCAATCAAAGCTGAAAAAAAGATAAATAAAGCTATAATAAGGGAAAGAAGGAAAATATAAGGCTATGTAAAGGCCATAAGAAGGCCAACAAGGTTAGAAATGCAACACAAGGGAAAAAACAAGTTGAAACATAATGTTATAAGGCTAAATCAAGAAAAATAGGCTACATATTGTCAAACTTTGCTAATATGGATCAAAACAAGTTAGATTTTGCCAATTTTAGGGCTTAGTATGCCATGGTTTAAGGCTACAAGGCTATTAGGTAAGTTTGGGTATCAATTAGGGCTATCTAGGCTATTTGGACATGAAAATTGAAAGTTTTGAAGCTTCCACATTGGGCCCCACTTATCTCCACATTGGCCGTCTTGGAAGGAGTGACCCTTAGTGTGGAAACTATTGGCACATTTGGCCATTACATGGAACAGTTGGAATATTTTGTTCAAAGTTAGCACAATCCCTGGTTATAGTATTGTGAGTTGATGGGAAGCAAGCCAATGATAAATAATCTTGATGTTGAAGTCTTCTTGGAAATTAGAACTAAAATGTCATGTTATAAAGATTGGAATAAAAACTGAGGGGATTATTTACTACAAAAGAGCATACTCCTTGTTAATATTGAAAATTGTGGAAAATACATTATTGAAAATCAGATTATCAAAGGGTTGGATTCGGTGGTCACAGCAACAGGCAAGTGTGGTTGGACTGGCTGTCGTATTATGCAATAAAGCCCTGCACATGGAAGGAAGAAATTTGTAACTTTAGGGGATGTAAAGAATGCAATGAAGACTTCACATAAAACAACAAAAGTCGGATCTATTATATTGATGCTACAAATTGTTGATTTTTTAGACCTCCTCCATTCGGGGTGCTACTCTTGCTATTCATATCAAATTATGCCATTGCGAGACCACTCAAATTATAGGCCTGAAAACATCCATTCCCCAATTGCAACTGTTTTGACGCAGTCTTCAATTTTTGCTAGACCAAAACGTTAACTTGATCGAGAGGCGCGTGAGAAAGAGGAACGATTTTGGAGAAATGCCGAGGGCTCAAAGGGTAAGACCGCCAAGAAAAAGGAGGAAGAAGCTGTAAAATGTGCAGAGGCCATAGCCAAAAAAAGTTGAAGTTCCTGTTCCAGGAAGTGGAGGAGAAAGAATTAGATAAAGCCTTAAAAAAAAGATTGACAAGAAGGCCAACCGAGTATCGATTCTTGTTCCCAAGGACACGCATGCGATTAAACACTGAAGAAGTGGCAACAAATGGAAATCAAAAACCAAGGTGTTGGACAGAAACTTGAAACCCTTGATAAGGAATACTAGCGCTGAAAACCATCCTGTGACCACCATTGTTACTACCACTGTCGTTGCATCTGCCGCGGGCACCGCTACTCGAACCAATCTGGCCTTTGCCGTTGAAGTTGTTGCCTGTTTGCGTGCCGATCTGAGCGTAGGCCGCCACGACTGAAGGACGACCAAAATTGCAGAGCCTAAAATTTTCAAACCATATCATCAAAACTTGCAGGCATTTTCAAGAAGCAGAGGTTACAACAGTTACTTATCCAAACGGAACACACGACGACGTTTCCTAACATGGCGGCAGAGTCTTTTCTTGTGAAGGCAGTTGCTGGTAATGTTTTTGATCAAACAAGATATTTTGAATCAGTTGCAGGATCGGTGGCTTTGCCTTCGGGCTCGTATTTCGGGTCATTCCGAATTTTAATCTCAATTATCGGATGCAAAATGAAATTAACTACCGCTACCACCAATAAGGGGGAGATTATATTGAATTTTTATGATAAAATCTTAGAGCTTAGTGACACTTAGAATTTAAAATTTGAATTAAATTAAATTAAATTAGATTAGATTAGGGATTTAGATTTATTTAAACAAATCACTTACAAAGGTAATATTCCTAACTATATAACTCCCTCCTAATTAAATGGACAATTATGGGATATTTGTGTAACATCCTATAAAAGGAGACATTTGGCTATTATCCCTTTTATTCATTTATAACTAAATTGTAGCATTTTTATCTCTTTGGTGGTTGAAACCACCCAAAATTGTTGTAACTTACCTAACTTGTTGGGCAAGTAATCTCCTAACTTGTTGGGCAAGTAATCTCCTAATTGGTTGGCCAGGTTACTTGGGAGAGAAGTTAGGTGAGATATTTTTGAATATGTAACTTCCCTACCTACCTTGGAACCCTATAAAAAGGCTTCAGGGGACATTGGGAAAGGAAGGATCAGGAACATTGGAATCACAAGGGACTTCTCACATCACACTTGGAGTCTTGGAAGATTTGTAAAGAAGATTTCTTGTAAGATGGCTTTGTAAAGAAAAGATTTCAGCCTCTTTGTCATGGTCCTGTGAGTTATGCATTTCATTTTTTGTTTTGTTTAAATTGTTTAGCTAGTGGTTTAGATAGTATCATCGTTGGCAAGTAATTTTGGGATTTTTAGATTGCTCTTAATGTTCTTGTTGCCCGATAGAAATTTCTATTAAAATTTTGCCATAGAAGCGCTTGTGTTTAAAAGCTTTAAGAGCATATTAGTATTAAATTTCATTATTGTGCAACGTGTGGGAACTGCTATTGGGATTGTTGTAAGAGAGCCTCTGTTTGTAGACACACCGTTAAACAATTCAGTAGTCGAGAGGGTTCAAAAAATCTTTGGTATTTTGATCGGACCAAAATAGCTTCTTTTTATCTTTAAAGTGAATTCTCGTGGTATTTTAATAAGAAATTTTTAAGTCTTTTAGAGGTTCTATTTGAATGTAATCGTTGACATCTATTATCTAGTCAAAATGGAGTCTCGTACGTGGTAGTTTACGCAGAAATTTTTGGTAGCATAATAGGATTGTCTTGAAGATATTGCTTGTTTGAATCTTGGAAGTTTGAACAATTCATAGATATTGAATTTGGGATAGCTTTATTGCGAAGTGTTTATTCGTGTCATTTTACCTTGTTGAAATATTTGAGGTCTACACAAATCTGCTTTCTTTTCTTCTCTGCTTATTTCCATCGAATCTTGCTCTATTTCTAGTTTTCTTGTGGAACTATCTCTTTCTCTGGGTAAAATTAGGAGTGTATTGTGGAGTTGTGCTCAAATGTTTTTGCAAAATTTTATTTGTTACAAGTAGGTATTATAAGGACCGTGTAGACTAGGCATTTGAACAAAATAGGAAATTTTCAAGAACTCACAGTACTTGGCAAAGTTGGCTGAATCTCTTTAAAGTAAGTCATTTGTAGTTCACACGCAACGCAATTATTACATTTTACAACTACACGCTGCAACAGCACACACACACATACTCACATTAACTATTGAGTTTATTTGGAGGTATCTGGGCCTTGGTGTTGCCAGAGACCAGCAGGCACCTAAATCCTGTTCGAGGACACTCGTTGGCGGTCGCGTCCCAAATGGTCGCCAACAGTTCTTTTGGCGCTAGAAGGAGGGCTGAAAATTAAGCCTCTAGGTTCATAAGCCTTATACTTTTAGTACATCAACAATTATTTGTAAGGCTTAAGAATTAGATACTATTTTCAGTTCATGACCAAGAAATTTCATAGTTTGGAAAGTTTCAAAGTTTCAAAAGATATTCTAGATTCTAAGACTGATTCTTCATCAGAAGAAGAACAAAAGAAAGTTTTTGAATTGGGAACAAGTAGTGGAGTGAAAACTAGAAGATCAAGAAGATCACCCATTATATCTGGTTTGTCAATTCGTAAGAAAAGATCTAGAAAGTCTAAGAGTTCAACATTTGAAAGGAATAGGATGGAAAATCCTTGGCAAGGAGTTACACCGTTTGGATTTCAAAATTACAATGATATTTCTATGGGAGTTTACAAATATTTTCCTAAGCCTTTCATTCCTGGAAAAGCTTATTTAGCTGAAGAATATATTCACATATTTGAGTTAGCTTTAGCCCATGCAAATATTCAACATGAAGATCAAGCTTGCAGGTTGTTTGTATCAAATCTAAAGGATATGGCTCAGATTTGGTATTCAAACTTACCAAGTAATAGTATTAAAAGTTGGGATGACATGAAGAATCTTTTCTTAGCCCAGTTTGGTAATCAATTAGATCAACAACGACTATACTGGGGGCTGATACAAGCTAAGCAAGGAGATAAAGAGTCAATTAGAGATTTCAATATTAAGTTTCAACGAATTTGTGGACTCTTTCAAAGACAATATAGGCCATCAGAAGAAATGCTTAAGGAAACTTACCTTAAGGCTGTCAACCCCAACATTTCAATTTGGTTAAGGAGAACTCCAAA